>PVJA010035459.1:0-21824 GCA_004027025.1 Myocastor coypus | reverse complement strand
AAAAAAAAAAAAAAAAAAAAAAAAAAAAAAAAAAAAAAGTGACCTATGCATGTAGTCCTAGCACTGGGAAGGCTGAGACAGGAAGATGTTGCAAGTTCAAGATCAGCCTGGGCTATGAGGCCAGCCTGAACTGCATAAGGAGACCCTGCCTCAAAAAGAGAAAAAAAAAGAAGTCTTCTCCTGTCCATAGTCTTCCTAATTCATGGGAAGACTGAAGGTACCAAAGGAGATGCCTTAACTCTCCTGGTCCTTGACTCACCAGCTTATCTCTTCTATTCCAATTGTTCTTCCTTCTGTTTGAGTGGATGCAGTGCCCAACATTCTATTTGAAGCTCTTCTCCAGCTGCGCTCTGGGTCTCACTCTCCTTCCTGCTGAGGAACACACTGTCTCTTAGTTTTGCTTCTTTATCATTTTTCTCAGGTTTAAGTGTTTTACCCAAAACAAAAACTACAGCAAAAACAGCAACATAGCCCAAGAAAGAGACCTCAGTTATTTTGTCATTTATATGCTGATGACTTCATGGTTTCCGTCTGAAAGCCCATCTCTGAGCTCAGACTTCCGTGTCCAGTGACCCCCCCTGGGCCTTCTGCCGAGTGCACTGAAGCTGTTTAGAAAGCAGGTCTCAAATCTGCTTTTCATTTCCTCTGGTCTCAGTGACTATTTTTGTTGCCCATTTTGGTGTGCACCAAGCCAGAAATCCCCATAGGTATCTGTCACCTTTGACCTTGTGTTCAGTCTCCAGGTCTGGCCAGTGTTTCACTTTGCTCTCATCCCCTACTGCTTTCTTGTTTCATGACCATCCTATTATTTCTGTAATTGTATATTATTCTTATTTAGTGTTTCTTCTGCTAACCTTCTACCCATTTTCTTTTCTTTTGTATTTTAGAGAAGGATCTATAGCGTGTTCAGGGTCTCACTACTAGATCAGACTCAATAGAACAGTTGGCTGCATACTTCTTGTGAATATAAGAAACCTGCTACTTTGCCATACTAAAAAAAAATATATTACAAGGACCAGCCAAATAGCTCAGTGGATTAATTATAGCTCCTGCAAGCAGGCAGGGGCCAGAACTTTGTTCCCCCAGCCTGCCATGCTGGCCTTCCCCTGGGGGCACACTGAGCCCCAATTGAGACTGGGCATGGTGGTGCACACCTGTAATCCCAGCTCTTGGGAGGCTATAAACAGGTGGATCACAGTGAGTCTGATTTAATAGCTGAGATCCTGACCACCCTTAGACTCTTCCCTAAAAATACTAAATAAGTAAATAAATAAATTGTATTGCAGTCAAAGTCCAAATAGAGCCCTAGGTATATATAGTTCATTGTTAGCCATAAGTTCAGTCCCTAGCAGCAACATGCACCCCACAAGAAAACAAAACAATCCCCCTCACAAAAACAGCAGGAACTGGGAAAGGTGTTGCACATCTATAATTCCACCACTCTAGGATGCTGAGGCAGGAAGATTACAAATTGGAGTGTAGTCTAGGCAACAAGGTGAGTTAGAAAGATCCTGTCTCACAATAAAATGTAAAGGGTTGGGCTGTAGCTCATTATAAAGACCCTGGGTTGAACCTCTGGCACTGCCCCCAGTCTAATTAATGTGTGTTGAACAATACAATTTCACCCAGTTCCTTCAAAAAGGTTTACTAATTCAGTAGCAAAAAAACTTCTATCTTACAGGCTTAATATTTTACTGATATGTTGTCCTGCTTTATGTAACAAAACATATGAGCTATGTAGAATAGATACTCATATTTTCATGAATGAAGACAACAGAGGTTTGGAGAAATTAAATAACTGAACTAGTGTAATACCTCTGCTGAGTAGAAGAACTGAGAAACAGTTGTTAGTTGTTTGTAAGTATTCTTTTTTCATCATGCTTGCTTTCTAATTAGCAGTATTGTTTTAACATTAACCTTTAGACCTCTGAAAGAGTTCAGTAATTCTTTTTTTCCACCTGTGTGAAAGCAGGGAAAACATGAATGACATTCATTGGTGGTCTACAGTGTGAGGGGTAATCTAAGAACATTACATGATCACTGTCTTTTAGGGGCTTATGCAAAATGTTTAGGGATGTGTGTGGAATTCTGTTTTTTCTTTCCTTTCTTTAGTGTTATTTTTTAAACTTCATTTATTTTTGTTATGGCCAGCTCAGCCTGCCCTGGGGGTGGGGCTGGTGTAGCATGTGGTGCCAGGGATTGAACTGAGGTCGCTGCAGTTGCCTAAGCTTGCCTAAGCAGGCGCTTTAGACAACTGAGCTATCTTGCTGGCCCATGTGTGTGGAACTCTGAAAGTTAATTAATCCTAAGATAATGAAGCAGCAGCACAAGGTCCTGAGCCTGAATTCCAATGAAAAAGAAGGAGGGGGAGGGGGGAGGAGGAAGAAAGAAGGAAGAAGAAATCATCTAGATTCTGGACTTTTCTGATTTCTTCCATTTACACTGAGTGTTTTCATTATTGGTGATAAGCAACATTATCTCTCAGATTGTTGCCAAGAATTAATTTTTTTTTTATTTTTTTATTTTTTTGTCTTTTTGAGACAGGGTCTCACTATGCAGTTGAGGCTGGCCTTGAGCTCACTTTTGTAGCCCAGGCTGGTCTCGAACTCGCACCAATCCTCCTGCCTCAGCCTCCCGAGTGCTGGGATTACAGGCGTGCGCCACCACGCCCGGCATGCCAAGAATTAATATAAGGAAAACTTGTTGCTTGTAATCTCAGACTGATAGACAGTAGCTCAGTGGCAATGAGTATTGCCAAGTCTTCTAGATTGAGCTGCAAGAAAAGTGAAAATGGTAATGATGCCACTAGAAGGTGATAGGAACTTTTGTGTTTTACTTATTGTTGGATAATGCATAAGGAGAAGCTGTGGTAATGAGTAAAAAGTCATACTATACCTGTCTGTCCTAATTTCCTTTTCTCATAGGACATACTGCAGTGGATTAGGGCCCAGCCTGATAGCATTTTAAGTTCATCGTCTCTTTGAAGACCTTGTCTCCAAGTTAAGTCATATTCTAAGGTATCAAGGCTGGCATTTCAACTTTATATTAGGAAGGGCCCCAATTCTGTCTGTAATTATCCATCTGTCTGTCAATCTATGTTGTGTGTCTTATCTTTTAAACCTGTCATTTTTAAAACTTACTGTAATATAATATTAAGAATTTAAAAAAATAATCAATACATGTAAGAAAGTCATGAGTTTTCATTGTGATCCTGTTACTGAGTTTCAGGCTGCTTACCTCTTGGTTCCCAGGCTTTTTTAATCTCTAAGAATTGCACAAAAGCAGAAATAGTGATAAAGTTTATTTGAAAAGTAAAGGTAAGGGAGAAACAGGCTCTATAGAGTAAGCTTGGGATAATAAGTAAAAGAAAGAAAAACTTAAAACACCCAAATAAAAGTACACCTTTCGGGTACACAGGCATCCTGGTTTATTTCTTCCAACACAAGGTCCTGGGAATTATTTATTAGTTTGTTCTTGGGGCTAGTCATGTATGCTGCCCTGAGCAGCTTTGCCACAGCCTAGCTTCTGCGTCAGTCTACTCTCTTGGCCATAAAGATCTTTTCATTTTTAAACAGTTTTTAGTTCCTAGTTTCTGGGATTATTTTGTATTAAGTTGATTTTTTTTTAATGTATTTAGGACAGGGTCTATAGTAGTGGTTCTCAACCTGTGGGTTGCCACCCTGGCGGGGGCCGAACAACCAAAACACTGGAGTCACCTAAAACCATTCCAAATTATAACTGTAGCAAAATTACATTTTTGAAGTAACCACCAAAATTATTTTTTGGTTTGGGGTCACCACAACATGAGGAACTGTATTGTGGGGTCACCGCATTAGAAAGGTTGAGAACCACTGGTCTGCAGGGTCTCACTACACAGATTGAACTCGTGGTTCTCCTGTTTTCAGCCTCCCAAGCACTGGGATTACAGGTGTGTGCCACCATGCCCATTATCAGTTGCTGTCTCAGGGTGCCTCGGGAGTGGGGATGAGGTGGTACACCAGATTTTTTTTTTTTTCCTAAAAATGTTGCTTCAGTGTTCATTCTCACTAAACTAAATATCTTTGCTTTACACCTGTTTATCATGCCATGACTTAAAGGGAATACTTCCTAGCAGCTCTGGTTTTTGTCTTTTGGTTTTTCCTAAGTGTTTCTCTATTCAGGCAAAGAGTGTTTCAATGGAACTTGGCTACACATCTCTCCAACTTCCTTCTCTTCCTGATCACTTTGGCCCACATGCTCCCTGACGCTATCGTGGCTCTAGAGTGTATATAACATTTCCTGTGTGCCCTGACTGGCCACATCAGCAGCACTTGGAACTCTGGCATTGACCCTGAGATAATTTGTGGGCTCCAGTCCTAACCTCATCCCCAAAGTTTGCTACATGGTATCTGCTTTAATATTTTCACATTGCTCTCATAGTCTTTGGAAACAAAACATACTCTGTTTTTAATGGTACTTCCATTTATAAAATACAGTAATTCTAGAAATCGTACAAAATACAGCATTCTTGTGTACAAAATCCAACTGGTTGCTGCAGAATTCTTCTCATGTGGTAATGAGGATGGCAAGAGGATCTGGAGAAAAACGCAGTATTTTTGTGCAGAGCGTGATATTCTGCTCTGTATTGTTCTGGGCTTTGAAACTGACCACATAAAGGAAAGTTATTAAATACAGGTCATCATGTATATTTCTGTTACATGAGGATTAGAAACAAATTCACTTCAAAAACAACTCCAAGAATAGTTCTTATATTTTATTTTCACATTAAAACCAGTCAGATTTGTTTCAGCTGTAAAGAGCATGTTTATATAAAATTAAATGAACACTGTCAAAGGGCTGACTTCCATGTGCCACCCCCCCACCCCCCAAGGGGGAATGTGTGTTTGTAGGCATACTGATACATTGATTCTCTAGGTAAGACACTTATTACCTTGTTTATACAGAACCAACAATAGCATGCAGATAACAATGTAGACTCTTCTACTTTCTCATTGTAACATTAGTATATATATTTTTAAAAATTTTATTTATTTATTTATTTATTTATTTTTGAGACAGGCTTTCACTATGGAGTTCAGGCTGGCCTTGAACTTTATAGCCCAGGCTGGCTTCAAATTCCTGGTGTTCTTCCTGCCTCAGCATCCTGAGTGCTGAGATTATAGGTGTGTATATCAGACCATGCCTGGTAATAACATTTGAACAGTGCCCATTCTTTAATATCTCCAGTATCATTTTTCTTACAGATTTACTTTTGAATAGCCAACAAAACAACTATGTTTTCTATAAAACCTAGGGAACATGTAGCAGGTGCCTATTTTCTTTTATGTGGATCATACTAGAGAATTACTGGAAGAGGTTCTAGTCTCTGTTGTATTCTGGCTTATGTGGTTTTACTGTTTTTGTAATGTGTCCTGTTTTCTCTTGCTCTTTCAGGAGTTTCTTTTTCTGACTGATTTGAGTCAATCTGATTATGATGTGCTTTGTTGTTCTTCATAGTTCTCAGTTCTGGTATTTGTTGAGCTTCTTGATATATAATAGCTTTTAGTTTTTCTCACATAATATGGATTTTGAACTCCTAGTTCTTCACATAATTTTTTCCTTGTTCTTTATCTTTTCTTTTCTTCTTTCTTTCTTTTGTTTTTTAAAGATTTTTTGGGGGCCTGGCAGGATGGCTCACTGGTCTAAAGCACCTGCAGGTGGCTGCAGGGACCGCAGTTCAATCCCTGGCTCCACATGCTGTGCCAGCCCTGCCCTGTGCCAGGGCAGGCTGAGCCAGCCATAAAAATAAATAAACAAATAAAAGTTCTGAAACAAGAAAAAAAATAATAAAGATTTTTTTTATTTATTTCTCTTAAACCTCATTTATTTGTTTGTGTCATGGCTGGCTCAGCCCGCCCTGGGGTGGCGGTGTGCAGCATGTGGTGCCAGGGATCGAGGAGCGGTCGCAGCACTTGCCTTAAGTTTCCTCCGCAGGTGCTTTAGACTGCTGAGCTATCTCACTGGCTTCTTTCTTTCTGTCTGTCTTTCTTTCTTTCTTTCTTTCTTTCTTTCGTAGTGGGAATTGAACTCATGACCTCACACTTGCCAGGAATGTGCTATATCCCTGACTTTCCTCTTTTTCTTTCTTTCTTTTTTTTTTAAAGTAAAGATTAATTTATTATATTGTTTTTAAAAATATTTAGTACAAGCTGGGCATGGTGGCACACGCCTGTAATCCCAGCACTTGGGAGACTGAGGCAGGAGGATCAGTGCGAGTTCGAGATCAGCCTGGGCTACAAAAGTGAGTTTAAGGCCAGCCTGAACCACATAGCGAGACCCTGTCTCAAAAAGACCAAAAAAAAAAAAAAAAAAAAAAAAAAAAAAAAAAAAAAAAAAAAAAAAAAAAAAAAAAAAAAAAAAAAAAAAAAAAAAAAAAAAAAAAAAAAAAAAAAAAAAATATATATATATATATATATATATATATATATATATATATATATATATTTAGTACAAGGTCTACAGGGTCTCACTATACAGATTGCACTTGTAGTGATCCTTCTGTTTTCAGCCTCCCAAGTGCTGAGATTATAGGCATACACCACCATGCCCAGTCTCAATCACCCTAGTGCCCTAGGGTGGGGCCGCACGGGCACCACACTCCTGGGATCAAACCCCTGCTGCTATATGTGGCTAAGCAGGCATTTTAATCCACTGAGCTTTCTGGCTATCCCACCCTTTTCTTTTCTAGTGGCTCCAGTTACATATCTATTAGATTGCTGCATCTGACTCTATCATATAGAATCTGTTCATGTTTTTCCTGTGTCCCCTACACTTCATTCTCATAAGTCTTGTCACTATGTTTTAGATTCCCTTGTTGCATCTTTTACAGTTTCTAGGTCCCTGTTAATACCAGTTAATATATTGTAAATCTTACACTTGGTATTTTATATCTCCAGAACTTTGATCTGTATCCTTTTTATATCATGCATATCTCTATTTTGAGTGTTTTCTGAACCTTTTCATTCACTTTAAGTGTACAGTTAGGTGGCAGCAAGTACATTCAGTGTTGTCCAACTGCCTCTATTTTTGCAGCGTTTTCATTGCCCAGAGTAGGACCACTATAGTCACTAAGTAGTAACTCGCTATCTTCAGTTACTTTAATTATTCCTGCTATCATGAGGAAGTAGGATTCTGACACAACCTGGTCTGCCTTTTACTGTATTTTTTACCTCTAATTTTCACATGCATGCATTTCTTTTATAAAACTTTTTGGTGGCACTGGGTATCAAACTCAGGACCTTGCACTTGCCAGGCAGGTACTTATGCCACTGATCTGTACTGGGGTCTCATGCATTTCAATGTGTGTTTTGCCTATAAAAGTGTACAATATTTGCTATTCTAGGTCTAGCTTACCTTACAAAACAGTGTTTTTAAGATTCATCCATGTTGAAGCATGTGCCAGTTATTTTTTTAATATCCTGTAACTTTTTAAACAGGGGATAGAGTTATTATTTAATGTTGTTATATTTTTATGTCATGTTTGTCATTTCAAAGTTAGTTTCAGTTCACTTTTTTTCTGCTTGATTTATATATATATTTTTTACTCATTGTTGGACGTTACTACTAGTTCACATTTTTTGCATGATTGAGATTTTGTATTTTTGCATGATCAGTGTGGTTCTATAAATAGTCTTGAGCTGGTTATAGTTGTAATTCATCCTTAGAAGATATAGCTATAATATTTGTAGTTTGTTCCTTTCATGCCTTTTGTTCTTGTGCAGGTAGAGAGCAGCGGTTAATCTAGGGCTAATTTTTCCATGTGACTGAGGCAAAACTCTCTTGAGTACTGCTATGGTGTGAATGTTTTCACCAAAACTTCTGGTCAACTTCAATTATCATTGTTACAGTGCTCAGAGGTGATGAGTTTAAGGGCTTTCCCCTGAGGAGTGGATCATGCTTAGTTAGGGAGTAGGGTGCTGGCACACAGGGTGAGTTCAGCATGACTTGCTCATGTATGTGCTTTCTCATTTTCCTCCGCATATGATGCAGCTTGGAGGGCCTCCCCATACTCACCCCTTGGCCACCAGAACCACAAGCTATTCAAGCTTATTTATTCTGGAAGAGCAGCAAACAAACATACTGTGACAAGTACTGGATCATCAGGTCCCCTGATGAGGTCCTTCTGGCTAAAATAGCAGCTGATCACCATCTGCTCTGGGGAAGTCTCACTCAGGCACCAAGAGTTCCTTCTGAAGACTTGGACCCCTGCATATCCCTCTCCTCAACTCTGCTCCTCAGTCAGGTCACCTGCATGGTCAGCTTGGTTCTCTTACTATGAGTGGCAGTTTGGAGATGTCTTTAGGTAGTGAGTTGCAGCCAGCTCAAGCTTGCTTGTTGTTCTTCTCTCACTGATTTACATCCAGTGTCTTATTAAAAAAAAATGTATGTATGTATGTATGTATGTATGTATCTATCTATCTATCTATCTATCTATCTATCTGTCTATCTATCTATCTATCTATCTATCTATCTATCTATCTATCCAGTATGTTAAAAAGTGTTGTCTCACTTTTTTTGTTTTGTTTTTTTTTTCTGGTGTTTTTTTTCTTTTTTTATGGTTATAGTAGTGTAGGTATCTGAAAGAGGATCTCATAGACTTAAGTAAAAATACATGTGACCAGAGTAAGATTTATATGAAATAATTTTAGTGCCATAATTTATGAGAAGTATTAATCACATTGCTGATACATGACAAAATGTTTGCTCTTGTTGTCCTTATGATCTCATCGAAGGACCCCAGTGTTGGTGTCTTCTCTCTATATATGTTAAATTATTTAAGATGAGCTAGTTACAGTTGCACTAAATCAGTGCTGTTGGAAAAAAAAAAAACTGGTCTGATTGATTGATTGATTGATTGGTTGATTGACTGAGACACTAAGATAAGTCTTGCTTTGTAGCCCAGACTGGCCTTGAACTTGAAGTTATCCTGTTGCCTCTGTCTCCTGAGTGCTGGGGCTACAGGTGTGCTTGACCATGCCCAGGTCTGATTTTCAAAATTGGAAAAATAGACACACATTTGGCAGAGCCTCCTCATGGCCCAAGCATCTATGATATGCTTCTGCAGTAGGAGAACTCTGAAGTTTGGGCTGTGTGAAATAAATACCCTGTGTTTTGGCAGTGTTAACGGTTGCGTAATTGGTAAAATGAGTGCATTGGTTTTAGGGGATTGTTAGCACTAGGGTTTGTTGAGTAGTGCCTAAGAACAGCCATTCAGGAAGTGAATGAGAAAGAGCAGCATTCCTGTAGTTTCCCTCCAGGGAGCTGCTGGTGAGGCAGGGCCTGTGGTGATGTCCATGCCCTTACCCCTAAGGCAGCTTCACTGATGCTCAGGTGTTTGCAGACGGAACAACGGAACAACGTACAACTGTTTGGTGGTTTTTGTGTTTTGTAGCTGAACCAATACAAACTGCTAAGTTGCTTTAGAACTTTTGTTTGTTTACTTATTTATTTTTATGGCCGTCTCAGCCTGCCCTGAGGGCAGGGCTGGCACAGCATGTGGTGCTGGGGATCGAAGCACGGTCCCTGCAGCCGCCCAAGCTTTCCTAAGCAGGTGCTTTAGACCACTGAGCCATCCTGCCGGGCCCCATGCTAAGTTGCTTTAAATGATCACTATTTCTTTAATATTGTTGAGAAAATAGAGTGTTTAAGATGTATAGAATAGGCAGTTTTTTTTTTTTTTTGTTTTGTTTTGTTTTTGAGCTGACCTACAAGGGTAGGTTCATGGTTTTTAATTAATATATTCATGTAAATGAAGATGTCTTTTATTTTTTATTTATTTATTTACTTATTTATTTATTTTATTTTTTTGTCTTTTTGAGATAGGGTATTGCTATGCAGTTCAGGCTGGCCTTGAGCTCGCTTTTGTAACCCAGGCTGGTCTTGAACTCACAGCAAACCTCCTGCCTCAGCCTCTCAAGTGCTGGGATTACAGGCGTGCACCACCATGCCTGGTGAAGATGTCTTTTAGCTTGCATCCTTCTTCATTCTCACTATTCTTGAATCTGCAAAACTGACTCACACCATAAACTAGACAAGCACTAATTCAGTCTTAAGGAATATACTGTAGATGAGGGGTAGCCTCAAGCTGTTCTGTGACAAAAACGTTTATCAGTGAAGGGTTTCATTTTATGTGTGGTCACCTTTAAATTACTACACTTAGGACATGAGGAAAACAGCTTTTTAAAAAAAATACATTCTAAGTGTGATTTCGATTTTAATGTTTTATTTATTTATTTATTTATTTATTTATTTATTTATGTCTTTTTGAGACAGGGTCTCGTTATGCAGTTGAAGCTGGCCTTGAGCTCACTTTTGTAGCCCAGGCTGGTCTTGAACTCGCACCGATCCTCCTGCCTCAGCCTCCCGAGTGCTGGGATTACAGGCATGCACCACCACTCCAGCTTTTAATGTAGTTTTTAGTTCCAATTTCATATTTTGTTTTAGCTCACTTACTTTGGAAAAACCTGATAGTAGTCACAGTACACATGAGAGCCAAAGTGTACCAAGAATTAAAACATTTACTTCTCTCTGGTATGGTGGTGCTGGGAGTCCCAGCACTTGAGAGCTGAGGCACTTGATTGCTATAAGTTTGAGGCCAGCCTGGAGTACAAGGTGAGACCCTGTCTTGAAAAAAATTGATTTTTATTATCTTATGGCAAAAGATTTTTAAAGCTGTAAGTGTTCCAGGACCTGCTTTATTTTACTACTTATCTCTTAAGTGAAATGAAAATTACATACTTGAATGACAAATTCAGTAGTAGCTCTGGGCCAGTACTACAGAGAGAATAAGCCCTTGTTTATGTAGCCTTTTAGCTTGCTGAATCTTTCCTTTTCTGGAGGACAGGCTATTAAATACTGTGGAAGAATTTCCCATTCCCAGCTGCTCATGTGTTCCCTATGCTATAGAATTTTTTAATATTGCTTTTAATTTATTAACCTGGCATGGTTTTAGTAATTGATAAAGTATTGGTATAAATTTAATAAGGAAAACAGTTTAAAACTGTTAACATTATATAGATAAATGTAAAGCCTGAATTTTCTAGAGTTTTGACATGTAGTACCTTTCTTTGGCTACCTCTTACTGTACAGGTGTTGTGTGGCCCCTTGTCTGTTTTAACCACATGTACCTTTTAGCTTCTCAATTTGAGTGCTGCTAGCTGAGGGTAATTTTACTTGAATAGTATTTTCAGGAGAGCTATCTTAGATGCTTTCCAGGTATTTCTGTCCTAATATAGACATTAGCTATATATAGGTAGCTAAATTAATTAAACCAATTAAAAAAATCCAGTTCTTCCATTCCACCAAGCCTTATCTCAAGCAACTAATGCCAAGACTGGGTGGCTACATCTCAGACAGCACAGGCACATTGAACAATCCCATATTGCTTGGGTGTCTGAAGTACTTTTTCAGAAGAAGGTTCCTGCTAAAACGCTTAGATGTGTGTCTGTTTTTTTTTTTTTGTTGTTGTTTTGTTTTGTTGTTTTTGTCTTTTTGAGACAGGGTCTCAATGTGCAGTTCAGGCTGGCCTTGAACTCAACTTTTGTAGCCCAGGCTGGAACTCACACCAATCCTCCTGCCTCAGCCTCCCAAGTGCTGGGATTAAGGTGTGTGTTATTTAGTATTATACTTATAGGCTTTAATTTCTGGCTGATTTTTTTTTTTTTTTTTTTTTTTTAGGTGAGGTCTTTCATGGGCTGGACAGATAGCTCAGTGGATTAAAGTGCCTGCTTATGCAGACGCAGGAACTGGGGTTCCATTCCCAGAGTGCTGTGCTGGCCCTGCCCCCTGGATGTGCTGTGATGGCAAATGGGATTGGGAGTGGTGGCATGCACTTATAATCCCAGTGCTTGGGAGGCTGAAAATAGTATCACTGCAAGTCCAGTCTCATAGTAAGACCCTGTAGATCCAATACTAAATACATCTAAAAACTACATTAAAAACAAAAAAGTGATGGGGCCCGGCGGGATGGCTCAGTGGTCTAAAGCGCCTGCTTGGGGAAGCTTGGGCGGCTTCAGGGACCGCAGTTAGATCCCCAGCACCACATGCTGTGCCAGCCCTGCCCTTGGGGTGGGCTGAGCAGGCTATAAAAATGAGTGAATAAACAAACAAAGGTTCTGAAACAAGAAAAAAAAAAAAAAAAGAGTAAGATCATTTCATCCTTACCAGTCTGCTTTTTGATGAGCTTTGTTATATTTTTGAGGTCTTTTATAGCCCATATAGATAGCATATATATGACTTCGCTATTTGTCCAATGATTTCTCAGAAAAAACTGACAATCTTTTTAGAACTTTGTTACATTCAGCTCTAAGGCTGAAACAAGAGCATCACAAGTTGGAACCCAGTCTGTACAACTTAGCAAGATTCCATTAAAACAAAACAAAAAAAAAAGTCAGGGTGAGGTACAAAGACCAAAGTTCAATTTTCAGTACTGGGGGGAAAAAGGCTTATTAAAGTGAACAATACATGGTTATTACAGAAATTTGGAGTGTTCAAAAACAAACAAACAATGCCGGGTGTTGGTGGCGCACGCCTGTAATCCCAGCACTCGGGAGGCTGAGGCAGGAGGATCGGTGCGAGTTCGAGACCAGCCTGGGCTACAAAAGTGAGCTCAAGGCCAGCCTCAACTGCATAGCGAGACCCTGTCTCAAAAAGACAAAAACAAACAAACAAACAAACAAACAAATAAAAACTAACATTATGATCACCCAGAGGTGATTATTGCTTTTTTTCTTTTTGGCTGATTTTTCTATCTTGTCTTTTTTTTTTTTTTGAGGGGTTCTGTCTGTCTTTTTAAGACAGGGTTTTGCCATGCAATTCAAGCTGACCTTGAATTCACTTTAGGGCTCAACCTGGCCTCCAAACTCAGTGATCCTTCTGCCTCACCCTCTTGAGTGCTGGGATTACAGGTGTGTGCCATCATGCCCAGCCTTCCAGTTTTCTTTATAAGTAAAAAAAAAAAAAAAAAAAAGATGTTAAGGTGTTGGAGATGTGTCTTCTGTTTAATTTTGTCACCTTAATATTATAGCATTAAACTATATACTGAGTTTTTTAAGCTTTTCAAACATTGAACTTAATGTGTTGAACTAAATATTTAAATTCTCAAATATTAAATGGCTATAATTTGTGTATCCATTTTCCTCTTCTTACACATTGCTCCACATAATGGCATTCTAGGGGCCAGGGAGATAGCTCAGGGGCACAAGTGCCTGCCTGGCGATACAAGGTCCTAAGTTCGATCCAAAAAAAAAAAAAAAAAAAAAAGTTTCAGATTCTACATAATGGCATTCTTTTGTAGCATATTATAAGGTTTTATTATTCTACATAATGGCATTCTTTTTTTTTTTTTGTCTTTTTGAGACAGGGTCTCGTTATGCAGTTGAGGCTGGCCTTGAGTTCACTTTTGTAGCCCAGGCTGGTCTCGAACTCGCACTGATCCTCCTGCCTCAGCCTCCCGAGTGCTGGGATTACAGGCGTGCGCCACCACGCCCGGCCATAATGGCATTCTTTTGTAGCATATTATAAGGTTTTATGATTCTACATAATGGCATTCTTTTGTAGCATATTATAAGGTTTTATGTGTAACTTGAATATAATTTTAACCAAAATGTTCACTTTTTAATTAGTTGTTTATATTATTACTTGTTCTAATACAGGAAAAGGACAATCACTTAGATGTGTTATATACAAGAACCTGTCTTAATCATTTTATGCACCAGGATATAAAATAATTATTTTAGTTCATTTTTATTGCCAGTTTATATCAGTGTCCTGGCATATGGATACTCAATTGATAAATTTTTAATTTAGGTAATCAGATTATCTATTTTCACAGAATTTTTTTGTGGATGAAAATATATATGAAATTTTAGTAAAATGATAATAAGCTTTTTGGACATATTCTTTGTTTTTAAGGATTATAATCTCGTTTGCAGTATATATTTCCTCCCTTTTTTACAGCTCTTTACACAGGAGAAGATTTTGAATATACCATTTAGAGAGAGGAATAATTTTTCAAGGACATCCATATTAAGTATCATGTTTGTCTGGTTTTGTCACATGCCACAACATGGCTTTGCTATTTGAAGAATGTCTTTAGTAGTGAATGCAAAACTGTGATTCATAAGTGCTGGATACTGGCCACATTATGGGGATCTGTAGTTTTTAGAAGTTGGCTTTGCCGGGCGTGGTGGCGCACGCCTGTAATCCCAGCACTTGGGAGGCTGAGGCAGGAGGATCGATGCAAGTTCGAGACCAGCCTGGGCTACAAAAGTGAGCTCAAGGCCAGCCTCAACTGCATACTGAGACCCTGTCTCAAAAAGACAAAAAAAAAAAGAAGTTGGCTTCAATATTTTGTTATAAGGAACTGTTGAAAGCAAAATTAATGATATGTATAAGGTTGTTTGAACTTTTTTCTAACCTTTCACAGGATTTGGTAGTACGTAAAATAGTTGATACAAGACCTTGTTCTAGTCATGTGAATGTGACCTATGATATGTTGGAAATTGTAACATGGTCTTGCCAAATGCTCTAATATATGCATTTAAACCACTCATACAGTACTTTCTTTTTTTTTTTTCATACAGTACTTTCAATGAACATAACAGTACAATACCATGTTTCATTGAGTAGTAACTGAAAAGAAAGCTCAAAGTCCGAATCAATTCCTTTATATTCTTTATTGTAAATAAAGCTTGCATTCTATTGAAAATTGATATAAAGAAGCAATATATCAAAAAAATTTAGTAGCTTATTTTTTAGGCTCTATGTTGGACTGTGAAGAAAATATGGTTGTGTTGTGCAGATTGTTAACTGAGTAGATTTTCTTGGGTATGTGTTTGAAAGAGTCATTCAAACATATAGTTATTTGGTTTTCAATATTCTTTTTCTTGAATAAACTTGATTTTTATTGCAGGACTTAAGAGTTACTGTAACACCACTGAGTATCAAGGGCTGCCTTTATAAGTTGTGTTGATGCATATTCTTTGAAAAATACTAAAACTTATTTTGCTTTTCGTTTTCTTTGATTAGCTTAGCATTACATATTTTATAAGATAATACAATTATTTGCAATGCAAATGTTGTTTTTTGGGGGGCTTTTTTTTTTTTTAAAGAAATGTATTTGGTTGTGTTTTTTTTTTTTTTGAGACAGGGTCTCACTGTGCAGTTCAGGCTGGCCTTGAGTTCACTTTTGTAGCCCAGGCTGGTCTCGAACTCGCACTGATCCTGCTGCCTCAACCTCCCAAGTGCTGGGATTACAGGCATGCGCCACCACGCCCGGCTGTATTTGGTTTTTATAAGGTCTCACCACACAGGTTGGACTTGTGATCCTCTAGCTTTCAGCCTCCTCAGTGCTTGGATTACAGGTGCCACCACACCTGGACTCTGGCTAGCTCAGCCTGCCCTGGGGGCAGGGTCAGCATAGCATGTGGTGCCCTGGATCAAACTGGCCAATGAGGTTGCCTAAGCTTGCCTAAGCAGGCACTTTAGCTTGCTAAGCTGTCTCACCAGCGTGTTACGCTGTCTGTTGCCACTGTTGCTTTCTCACCACTGTGAACTGCTGCTCTCTACCATATGCCCCTTAGCCTTGGAGCCAGCCAAGTATGGACTGAAACCTCCAGTAACTAGTTTGAGAAGAATTGGCATGAAATCTTCTCTGAAATTCTTGTAGAATATAGCTGTGAATCCACCAGGACCTGAGATTTTCTTTGTTGGCATGAAGGAAGTTGTTTTCAAAGAATTTGAGCTGAAGGGATTTGAGAATGAAGAAAAGCAATGAACTTGGCTTTGTCAAATAAAATAAAATACTAATTCTAAGTGGAATCTACACTTCTAAACTGTTGAAGACTGTTGAAGTATTTAAGACTCTATTGCCATTCTTCTTGAATGGCTCCCATTGTGCAGTCTGAGAATTAGTATTTTCTCTTGAATTCTTATGTGTCCCCTCTGTTTTCATCTTACTCAATGTGAAAGTTTGCCACATGTAACTCTAAAAAGCATATCTAACTCTGGATTATATATGATCTCTTACTCAGGAGATTGCATTTAGAAAAAAATCACAGCCTTTGAGTTGCACTGTTAATCCTGAAGGGGCTTGGTTTAGAGTGCTCATCTACTTCCAATCCACGTGGCTTGTCTTATGCAACTTAGCATGCCAGTACCTAGCTTTTGATTGTTCTGTCAAGGTCTCCTAGGAAGCCTTACTCTGAAATTATAAATCGATTATACCACTGTATTTTCCTCTTTTTTTTTTTTTTTTTTTTTTTTTTTTGAGACAGGATCTCACTGTGCAGTTCAGGCTGGCTTTGAGCTCACTTTTGTAGCCCAGGCTGGTCTCGAACTCACAACGATCCTCCTGCCTCAGCCTCCCAAGTGCTGGGATTACAGGCGTGTGCCACCACGCCTGGCTGTATTTTCCTCTTAAAAGTAAGTTTTAGCTGGGCGTGGTGGTGCACGCCTGTAATGCCAGCACTCGGGAGGCTGAGGCAGGAGGATCGGTGCGAGTTTGAGACCAGCCTGGGCTACAGAAGTGAACTCAAGGCCAGCCTCAACTGCACAGTGAGACCCTGTCTAAAAAAGACAAAAAAAAAAAAAAAAAAAAGTAAGTTTTATGGGCTAGGGAGATAGCTCAGTGGTCTGAGTGCCTGCTTGATAAGTGCGAGGAGCGCAGTTGGATCCCCATTCTTCATGCTGTGCCCGCCCTGAAACTTTGGCATTCAGCCCATCAAACAGGTGGTGCACACCTGTAATCCCAGCACTGGAGAGGCTGAGACAGGAGGATCACTATGAGTCTGAGCTGTGTCATGATATCCTATGTCCAATAAATAAATAAGATATGTTTCATACTGGAGGTCAGAAGAAACCATTTTCTTACTTTTTGGGTCTCACTATGCAATTCAGGCTGCCTTGAGCTTACTTTTGTAGCTCAGGCTGCCTTGAGCTCACTTTTGTAGCTCAGGCTGGTCTCAAACCCACGTCGATTCCCCTGCCTCAGCCTCCCAAGTGCTTGTATTACAGGCATGTGCCACCACGCCCAGCTCAGAAGAAACCATTTTCAAGAAAAGTAGACAAATTTAGAGAACCTGATTGGGAACTAAGTATTGTTCCTGTGCAGGTTTTACTTCTTGGCCACTGTTTTCCCTAAACTTTAGACGTGAGTAGAATAAATTTTGCAATGATACATATGGTTAGAGATAGGCTGTCACTCTGCAGAACATACAGTCAGAACCTTCTACAACACTCTACATTTCCTTTTATGTCTCCACTGCAGTAAAATCTGGCTTGTGGAGGACAAGGTAACAGGTGAGGAGATAATGCAGTCCGCTCCATATCGGCCTCCTTAAGGCTTGGGGGAGGGCGAATAGCACCTGTGATAGTTTCTGAGAGTTCCAGAGGCGCCCAGCAGCCAGTGGTCTGGGGAAAGCGCAAGACCTTAGGCTACTGTGCTAGCGAGGTGCTCCTCTGAGGAGACTCTTACGAGGAAGGCCTTTGGTGCAGTGCCTACATTTTTCAGGGGGCAGTTGCTCAGTGTGGATGGGAGAGGCGCATGAGCCTTGTGGGACACTAGGAGTTTGCCTGTGTACCCAGTATAGGAAGCTGCTGGCAAGCTCTCTGCAATACTGAGAAGTGGGCCTCACTGGGGCAGAAAGTCACTCTGTTCCATAAACATCCTCAAAATCACTCTGATTTTTATGGTAAACATACAGTAATATGAAAATGCACAAATACAATGTATAATAAAATATTTTTCATAAAAAAGTTATATCAATGAAATCATTTTTAAAGGATTTAGAGATAATTGTGCAAAGACATGCAAATGACAAAAACCACTGCTTAGGATGAAAATAACATCCCCATGAAACATTATTTTGTGGTATGAAGCCAAAAATATTTATACATGGTAGACTTTGCTATAGGGAAAGTGAATTTGGCACATAATTTGCTGCTGGTCAGTGGTTCTGATTGCTCCTAAGTTGCCTGCCTTTTGACTGGCACTGTCATCTTCCAGTAGTTGACCCAGGCAACAGGCACATAAGGAAAGAGAAGTGTCTGATACAAGTTCTCTAGGACTCTTCAAAATTGTTTTTTCCATGTGTGCAAACCTAAAACAGGGTGACACTGCAGACAAAAGAAATGTCCTTCACATGACCATGGCAACACAGGACTTGTCTACAATGTGACCTTGCTTGCTGTTGGCATTGTTTGTGCATGGGCAAGTTAGAGGCAAGATTCTTGGCAAGAAATTAATGAATATATTTCATATATTAAGTACCCTTAAGAGCTGAGATATTTTCCTGAATTGTGTGAATGAAAATGTCCAGAAAAAGAAAGAAATCAAAGAAAAAGATAACTGTTTTGCACTTGGAGAAGAAAACTTTAGAACTTGAGCTGCTGAAACAGTCCCTACAATAGGGGTCAGAAAATACAAGACTCTGGACTATGTATCTTATAATTATAAACAATTTATTTCATTTGAGATAAGGTCTTACTCTGTAGCTCCAACTGGCCTTGAACTTCCTATGTAGCCCAGCGTGGCCTTGAATCACAGTGATATTTTTTGCCTCACCCTCCCAAGTGCTAGGATTATAGGTATGTGCCACCATCCTAAGTGTAGTATCCCCCCCCCCCCAACCCGGGATTGAACTCAGGCCCTTGCACTTGCCAGGCAAGCGTTTATTCTACTGAGCTATCTTCCAAGTCCCTGTGGTATCCTCTCCTAAAGAAATATTTAAAGCAAATTGTAATTATACTCTCCAGGAATACATTGAAAAAATCAGGGTTTCTTTTGTTTTTGCACAGGGTCTCACTACTAACTTGTAGTGATCCTCCGGATTGTACCTCCCAAGTGCTGGGATTACAGGCACATACCACCACACCCAGACTCCATTGCTTGCTCAGCACACTCTAGAGTGTTGCTGGCGCAGCAGGTGGGGCCAGGAACTTCCCTAAGCAAGCACTTAATCCACTGAGCTATACAGCTGGCCCTTGTATTAATTTTTTAGAGCACTTTTCAGATGTGTAGAAGATTGAAGAGATAGTAGACCTCCTGTGTGGTCCCCCCTCCACTCTTCCATCCGAGTGCCTATGGCTAACATCCTGCATTGAGGAATCACTACAGTAATTTACACTGTGATGGTACCAGTTTACACTCTCACCATCCATGGAGAAGGGTGTCCTTCCACCCTCTGCAGCCCCTCCAGCATTTGTTACTGGTTGGTTTCTTAATAATAGCAATGTGTTTTGGAGTGACAGATAGTCTCAGCATCGTTTTGATTTTATATCGTCACTCCAGTGACAGATGATGTTGAATGTTTTTACATATATTTACTTGGCATTTCTTTCTGCTTCATTGGAAAAGTGTATTTATTTCAGATGCCCATTTTTTGATTGGGTCTTTATATTTGGGAAGGTAGTCCAATATTTTGAGTTATTTATATTCTAGATACTATTTCCTTGTTTGAGGAACAACTGGCCAAATTTTTCTTGTAATGTGGATTTTCTTGTCACTCTGATGGTGGTTTCTCTGCAAGAGCTTTTTAATAGGATGAGATCTCAGTTTATTCTTTGTAATAGAATTATTACAAATTCTGTGCAATGGATTTCTGCTCATAATGAACATTTCTGTTCATAGTAGTTGTTCAGAGTACAAGATGCAGACATGATAACTTTTCTAAACATAATTGGTACAAATACTTTTCATTAAGCTAAGAGAAAGTAGTTGTATGCATAGTCCAATAGTCCATAATAGTACTGGGTTATCAGCAGAACCGGCATTGTTGGGAGCTGTTGACTTGAGCCTTTTACAGCTCAGCATACCTATCTGGCTTTACTTTTTATGCTTCTTGGTTAAACTTTTCTGCTGGATGATTAAGGCCAAGTTAAAGCAAGACCTACATAACAAAACATGTAAGTTTTTTATCTGACAAGGTTAGTTAAATCCCTCAGAATTTACCTTGAAACCATGTACAGTATTTTGTAGAACTTTTGTCAGTGTCAGCCATCTGGATGAGTCATGGCCATTGCTTGACTAGTTTGTTCTCTATGAAAGCCTGAGAGAATGTTTTCTTTATAGGTAACTCTCCTTAGGCACACTATACATCATCAGTCTCTTTCCTCTGTGGCCTCATAATCTCCTTGAACAGAAAATTTTGGATACCATTGAGGTATAGGATGTTAGAATACAGGTTTTCTTATGTCCGAGTCCTCACTGATCTTGAAGGGCTAGGGCCAAAATATTGGCTGTCCTTGTAGCCCTTCTTTTTCTCTAATTTTTTGGTCTGCAAACTTGTTAACCCTCCAGAAGAAAAGCTTAGTGATACTATTACTCTATAACATAGGTACTTGAGTTGAACATCACTCTTTCTGAATAGCGGATGTCTTAGACTTAATGTGGAACTAATACTTTCCATCAATCATTGATAATATATCCTATAGAATGTGATTTAAAAAGTTGCACATTTTTACTTATTTAGGAATCTAACCATGTACAAAATAGTAGCAGGTCAATCCTATGGCATTTTTCCTTGTCTCATATTCTCTTTTATTATTCTTTTTTTTAAAAACAAATATTTATCTGAGAATGTAGCAATAATTTAAGTGACATTAGAAGCCACACACATCTAAAAGACCAGAATGGCAGACATTCCAAATATGGTTTTAGCATTATACTTTGCTATCCTCCATGTCAAAAACCTGTTGGAGATTCTTTGGATCATTGTCTAACTCATCCTGTGTATATAAATGCATAGTTTTGCGCCTGCCATGTTTACTAACTTTTCCCTTGCTGTTTCTTTGTTGTTTAATCCTTAAGTTCTCATTTCCATTTAGCTGTGTTATACCTTTCATCTCTTCTTTTGAGTTCTTAAACTAGGGAGATTACGATGTTTATATATGTAGGTCTGGTTTATTTCACTTATGAATATATGTCAAAGGTACATCCACTTATATATGAAGGCTTTGAGTTTATCATTCTTTATAGCTGAGTAATATTTCATTGTGTTAAAAACACCACATCTTTTTCATTCTTTAGGTGATGGGCATTTTGGTTGTTTCCAAGATTTGGCTAACACAATTTGTGCTGCTATAAACATAGGAGCACAAACATCACTGCGATATATTTTTAGTTCTTTTGGGAAAGTTCCCAGTAGGAGGATAGCTGGATTGAATAGGATCTACAGTTCTAATTTTTTAAGGAGTCTCCACACAGATTTCTATAATGGTTGCACCAGTCTGCATTCCCATCAACAGTAGAAAAATGCTCTTTTATCCCCACAGTCTCTCCAACATTTGTCGTTGGTTGATTTTTCTTTTAATTTAATATTTTTTTTAAATATTTATTTATTTTCTTGTTTCAGAACCTTTGTTTGTTTATTCACTCATTTTTATGGTCGGCTCAGCCCGCCCCGAGGGCAGGGCTGGTGCAGCATGTGGTGCCGGGGATCGAACCACGGTCCCTGAAGCTGCCCAAGCTTCCCCAAGCAGGCGCTTTAGACCACTGAGCCATCCCGCCGGGCCCCTAATTTAATATTTTTATTGAATAAATTTAACAATGATTATATTACATATTTTCATCATCAGATCAGTTTAGATTAATACATATAGGTATATAAGATTGATCAAATAATTAAACATTTACACATTTAATCAACATTACTTTTTTTTTTTTCTTTTCCCCTTTCTTATTTTAAAAGTTGACACATTGCATATTGTCCTCACAGTAGTTCTACAGAGCACAGTGTGTGGGCATGACCCACCTCCCTACTGATGTTGCTAAGAAGAAAAAAAAAAAA
>PVJA010035458.1:7278-21927 GCA_004027025.1 Myocastor coypus | reverse complement strand
CGTGCTCCTCCCCTCCCCTCTGTGCCTTCCTGCAGCTTGCATCCCCTCCACGTGCTCCTTCCCTGTGCCTTCCTGCAGGTTGCATTCCCTCCATGTGCTCCTCCCGTGCCTTCCTGCAGCTTGCATTCCCTCCACGTGCTCCTCCCCTCCCCTCTGTGCCTTCCTGCAGCTTGCATCCCCTCCACGTGCTCCTCCCCTCTGTGCCTTCCTGCAGAAGAACCCATGCCCCTGAACAAGGCACATGTCGACTAGAGGACAATGGACACCTCGGTCTCTTCTGAGCTGACTCTAAACTAATCCTCTTTCATCTTTACCAAAGCAAATGGCAATGGCCAGTCAGATCTGAGTGGCCGGTAACATGGCACGCACACTGAAGTAGAGCCACCAAACAGGCCATGATTTCAGTGTGAGCACCACCAGTGCAAAACACTAGAACTGATTTTGAAATTCACTAAAAGATTAAGGGCCAGTGAGATACCTCAGCAGACTAAGTGCCTGCCTAGGCAAGATCAGGGGCCAGGGTTCAATCCCCATGCTGTGCCAGCCCCCCCCCACCTAGGCACACCAAGTGCCAGCATGGTAGCACACATCCATAATCCCAGCACTTCGAAGGCTGAAAACAAGAGTACTGGTATGAGTCCAAATTGCATAGTGAAATCCTGCACAAAATACAAGAAAGAAAGAAAGAAAGAAAGAAAGAAAGAAAGAAAGAAAGAAAGAAAGAAATTCAGTGGATAGAGCAAACCTATATAATCCCAGCGCTTAGGAGGCTGAGACAGGAGGATCAACAAGTTGCCCAGAAAAGAGTGAGACCTTGTTTCAAATAAAAAATACAAAAGGCTGGGGAATGGAACTCAGTGCAAAGGTCTTGGCTTGGGCTGGCCAGAGAGCTCAATGGACTAAGACACCTGCTTAGGCAGGCAGAACAACTGGATTTGATCCCCAGTGTACCATGCCGGGCCCCACCCCTGGGGCACATTGAGAGGTGATTGAAAGTTGGTGTAGTGGTGTGCACCTGTAATGCCAGGCTTGGGAGGCTGAAAACAGGAGGATCACTGTAAGTGTAATCTGTATATGAGACCCTGTGGACCCTGCACTAAATATATTTAAAACAAAAACAAAATGCAGGTCTCATAAAAAAACAAAACAAAAAAAACACAGGTCTTGGACTGGTGAGATAGCTCAGCAGCCTGAAGTACCTGCTTAGGCAAGTTTAGGCAACTGCAGGGATTGCAGTTCCAACCCCGGCACCACATGCTGTGCCAGCCCCACCCCAAGGACAGGCTAGGCAGCCATAACACAAATAAATAAAGTTTCACACACACACACACACATACACACGTCTTGGCTCAACCCCCAAGAGGAAGAGGAAAGAAAACAAAAAGAGATGGATAGAGGCCTGGGTATCCTTTCATGGTAGTGTGTGTTTAAAATGCTCACTGCCGTGGGTTCAAAATCCAGCATCCAAAGAAAAAGAAAACATGAACGAAGGGACGGACAGATGAATATGTGGTGCTTAAAAGTAAGGGAGAATGCTAACAAGAATTTAGAGAGTGGGCTGCAGAGATAGCTCAGCAGTCTAAGCACCTGCCTGGCAAGTGCAAGGACCTGGGTTCGATCTCTAGTACCACACAAGCTGGTACCACATGCCCTGGGTGTGCCAAGCCAGAGACTGGGAGGGCAGCACATGCCTGTAATCCCAGAGCTGGGGAGGCTCAGACAGGAGGATCACTATGAGCCTGAGCTGCCCAGTGAAACCCTGTACCAAACACACTAAAATAGAATCTAGAGTGTGAGCAGGCTGGTGCTCAAATCAAATGCTTCCACCTTTGCTAGGCCTGACATCATCACTGGAAAGTAGCGCGTCCTCATTACTCCTGTGTCTGCAGACACAGGGCCACAGTCGCATGCTCTCGTCCTTCCTCTGTGCTTCGGGTTCCTGGGACGCATCCTCACAGAAAGACCCCCAAGCACTCCACTTACACCCAAGCAAGATCCTGGCCAGGAGCCCACCTGCAGCAGCAGTGTGACACCTGCTCAGAGGCCAGGGGACAGAGACAGAGTCAGAGCCCCCAGCTCTCTGTTCCCAGCTACCATTTCATGGCCTCCCTCTCCCAGTTGAAACTCAGCTTTTCCGTCACATATGGCGAACCCTCTAGGCTCAGAAACTCAGCTTCTTCATCCCGTGTCCGTTGGTGCTGACTCTGAGCCAGCCACGGCATCTGCCTGATTCCTTCATCACGAATGAAGTAGCACTTTAAAGCACAGGTTCATTTTTGTAAGTTTGAGTGATGATTTTAACTGGTTTTTGTTTTTTTTGAAAACCACCTTTAACTGTAGTTACCCGTGTATCAGTGTGGTTGGAGGTTTTGGTTTTTTTTAAAGATGTTAAAGAGAAAAAGACAAGATGAGCTCGTGACTATGTATACTTTTTTTTTTCTTTTTTCGTTTGGCAGAACAGGGGTTTGGACTCATGACCTTGCACTTGCCAAGCAGGCACTTGTGCCACAGAGCTATCTCCCCAGCTCCTGTGACTATGTAAACTTTTAACACATACACACACACACACACACTCTGATGTTTATAGCAGGAGACTGAGAGGGGTGCACAGGGCAAGGACCGACTGGGCCAGGGGAGGCAGACTGAGTGACTACAGGACTGGCTACACTTCTCAGGGTTTCTACACAAACCACCAGGGCACAAAACCTCAGGTGTTAGCAACAATTCTCAGAGACAGAGAAGTACCTGCCATTCACTGTATTTACACTTGTTGTTTCTTATCAAACAAACAAAAAGGTCCCACAGGGTTCGTTGTGTGCTGTCTCATCATCGACATCACACAGACACAGGCAGGACTCAAGCTACAAAGCAGCCCAATTCCTGAGGTGAATGGGTGGTGGGGGCTTGGGGCCTCATTAGTCTCCCACCAGAACAATGTGGCCGCTGTAAGGCTCTGGGCCAGCCCTCCCACGCCCATTTCATGAATCAGAACCACGGCTGCTCCGAACCACGCATCCCAAAGCTCTTCTGGGTAGGGAATCTTGATGTGGGGCCACTGCAAAGGAGAACAGAGCTCAGGTGAGGTCTGCTAGTAGGCCAGGAGTTACAGCTGCGTGGCTTGGGCCAGCAAGATGCTTCAGTGGTCTAAAGTGCATGCTTAGGCCCAGCGGGATGGCTCAGTGGTATAAAGCGCGTGCTTGGGAAAGCTTGGGCAGCCGCAGGGACTGTGGTTCGATCCCCGGCACCACATGTTGTGCCAGCCCTGCCCTCTGGGCGGGCTGAGCTGGCCATAAAAATGAGTGAATAAACAAACAAAGGTTCTGAAACAAGAAAAATAAATAAATAAATAAATAAATAAATAAATAAATAAATAAATAAATAAATAAAGTGCATGCTTAGGAAAGCTTAGGCAAGCGCAGGACCGAGGTTCAATCCCTGTACCACATGCTGCGCCAGCCCCACTCCCAGGGCAGGTTGAGCCAGACATAATAGAAAAAAAAGTCCTACAACTGTGTGGCTTGATGGGCCACAGCTAAGTATCTGCTGAACACAGTCTTTTTCTCTCTCCCCCATACATATTAATATATATATATGTATATAGCATATATACACACTATACACATATAGCACTAAAATATGAGTGCACATTTTTTCAGTGTCAGCCATTGAACCCAGAGTCTTTGCACTAAATTGCATCCCCAGGCCTTTTAACTTTTTCCTTTTGAGAGAGGATCTTGTTGGGCATGGTGGTACATGCCTGTAATTCCACTTGGGAGGCTGAGGCAGGAAGATTACCATTAATGCCAGCCTGGGCTCCATACTGAATTCAAGACCAGCTGGGAACTACACAGTGAGACCCCATCTCCCAGTGAGACCCCATCTCCAGGGAAAAAGAGATGGGGGAAAGGAGGGAGGAAAGAAGAGGCTAAATTGCTAAATTGCCCAGCATGAGCTTAAACTTGCACCCTTCTGCCTCAGCTTCCCAGAGGACTGAAATTACAGGCATACAGTACAACACCCAGCTATAAATATGTACGTCCGTATTTACACATACACACATGCATACACAATATATGCTACTATGTGTATTAATTTGTTTTTCAACAGTAGAGCAACTTGACAGACTTTAGGAGCCAGAGGGGAGGTGACTGCATGGTGTCTCCAAGACTTAGGTGCTTGCCAAAACTACAGATGTAGCCAGCTGCCTACACTGCCAGCAGCTCTATTAAAAAGACATGTCAAGGAACTTTTTTTTCCCTAGAAATCTGAGTGAGAAGCAGAGAACATTCCCATCCCATGGGTATGACAAAGTCAAGCAGATGTAGTTGGTGTCTCCTCATGCACCAACTGCAGCATGGCCGGTCACTTCATTTCTTCCGACAGCTCCCTCTCCCCAGAACAGGACCCTTCCAAAAGGCAGATTTGCTGCTGGAAACTTACTGACTCCTTTTGCTAAAGCTGTGGCAAAGTAATCATTAATATGGTAAATGCAAAACAAGATTCTTTCTCTTCTCTGTTTTGTTTGGTTTGTGTTGCTGGGCATCTACTGCACTATGTTCCTTGCCTCAAGAGTCTTCCTTTAAACAGCTAACTACCCGTCAGAGAGGAAGCAAGCCTCGCCTTATAGCCAAATACTTACCAAGTACCTAACGATGCAGAGAGAGCTTTCAGTTCCTTTACTTAGAGTACAAAGCTCCAATTGGGGCTACTTGTGACTGCTCTGGCTAATGGTATTTGTGAAAAAAGGCAAGCTAAACACAGCAATTATTCCTGGGGAGATAAATTTACACATGTATATGTAAATTACCCTTATAAACCAGACTTTTAAAAATTGACTTACGTATTTATTTCATACAGAGTCTCGTATGCAGTTCAGGTGGTTCAGACTCATGCTGCTCCTGTCTCAGCACCTCCAGCACTGGGATTACAGGCATGCACCACCATACCCAGTTCTAGGCCAGCACGGCATGAGGTACCAGGGATCGAACTCAGGTCCTTGCCCTTGCCAGGCAGGCACTTAGATGGACAAGCTATCTCCCCAACTCATAAACCAGCCTCTTAAAGGTAATTTTTAAGCCAGGCATGGTGGTACACACCTGTAATCTGAGCACTTGGGAGGCTGAGGCAGAAGATTGGTGTGAGTTTGAGACCAGTCTGGGATACAAATGTGAGCTCAAGGCCAGCCTGAACTGCATAGCAAGACCTTCTCTCAAAACAACAACAACAACAACAAAAAAAAGATAGTTTTAAAAAGTAATAAAGTGATAAGTCCCAGTTATCACAAACTGAATACGGACATCACCAAATGGATACATTGTGAAGAACAATGTTACTAAGGAGAATCTTAGTAACACTTGATTCTTGTTACTTGGAATAAAATAGTGACAGCTGGGTATGGGGTGCACACCTGTAACCCAAATAAGCAAATAAGGCTGAGACAAGAGGATCACCAAAGTGAGCCTAGGATGGGCTACTTAGCAAGGATCAGTCTTTTTTTTTTTTTTTTTTAATTTTTTTTTTCTTGTTTCAGAACATGGTGCCGGGGATTGAACTGAGGTCCCTGAAGCTGCCCAAGTTTTTCCAAGCAGGCGCTTTAGACCACTGAGCCATCCTGCTGGGCCCAAGGATCAGTCTTGAAATAAAAAATAAAAAAAGAAGAGTGGAGTCGCGGGGTACATAGCTCAGTGCAAACTTCAATTCTCAGTACCATCCAAAAAAAAAAAAAAAAAAAAAAACCACATAAAGAGTTTAAAATGGAATGTTTTATGAGTAAAAGAGAGCAATATTCCCAAATTAATATTTTATATATTCATAAATTTTTGTGTACTTATTCAGTATTTAGCAACACTGACTTAGTATATAAGTAGTCATTATTGATGAATGTATTATAGTCCCATATTGATTTATTTCCAGTACTGGGGTTTCACCTCAGGACCTTTGCACTGAGCTAGATCAATATTTTATAAAGTATGCTATGATTCCATATATATGACTGCCTCAGCCTGCCGCAGGGATGGGGCTGACACAGCATGTGGCGCCAGGGATAGAACCACAGTCCCTGCAGTTGCCTAAGCTTTCCTAAGCGGGCGCTTTAGACCGCTGAGCCATTTCACCAGCCCTCCTTTTTTGATTGAGGATTGAGTCTAGGACCTTACACACACTAGGCAAGTGTTCTAACTGCTGGTCTACATCCCTAGTCCTTGCTTAAAATTCTGAGACCAGAGCTAAGTTGGCAGCCGCTGTTGAACTGCTACTCTCACGTCTCTGTCTTCCAAATAAGCATGGATGTGCGCCACATGCCTGGTGCAATTTGTTTTATTTTTGTGTGTGCTGGGGCCCCAATCCAGGACCTCAGACATGCTAGCCACTGAGCTACAGCCCCATTAAGAACGGAACTGTAAGTCAGTGTAGGCTTATTTACTGAGCTTAGAAAGCAGAGAATTGAAGCCTGTGCCTTAGGCATGCTGAGCAAATGCTCTACTACCAGGCTGCACCAGCACTGCACCTAAATTTAAATGTGCATTTTGCTAGTGGGCATTTGGTTGTATTTGGTTTACTTACACACCTAAAAGTACAGAATTTTCCAATTTAAAAACATTCATTTGGGCTTATTTTATTTATTTTTTGCTTTTCGAGGGTCTTGCTATGTAGTGCAGGCTGGCCTTGAACTTGCTATGTAGCCTAGACAGGCCTCAAATGCCCAGTGAGCCTACTGCCTCAGCCTCCCAAGTGATAAAATTACAGGTACGCACTCCCACACTCGGCTTTTTTTTTTTTTTTTTTTTTAAGAGAAAGGTCTACAGGGTGTTCAGGGTCTCACTACTAGATCAGACTCGTCATGATCCACCTGTTTACAGCCTCCCAAGAGCTGGGATTACAGGCACACCACCACCACCACGCCATCTCAGTTTCATCTCAGCATGCCCAGGGGGTGGGGTCAGTGCAGCCGACCCCTGGATCGAACGCTTCCACCCCCATACCTGCGCCTGCTTGCAGGTGCTATAATCTGCTGAGCTATTTGGCTGGCTCTGGACTCTTCTCACAGGGAAAATCTGATATTTGCGAGTGCACTATGTTTGGACAACATGACATAAGATGAACTCCAATGAAATTAAATCCATTCACATATGCGGTCTACTGAGCACTTAACCAAGTTGTCGCTGTGCCCTTCTACCAGAGACGTTAAAAAACTGGAAAGTCCAATCCTACAGAGTGACTTGCTCCACCTCCATTTGCCAGTCTTTCAGACTGACCATGAAGCACGTCCGCAGCAACAGACAAACGCTCAGGGGCTGGGGTTCCTTCCTGGAATTGGGGATCACAGTGGCCAGCTGCCTGCAAGTGAAGCTGCCGCAGGAGGGGGCCCCACCTATAACAGCACGGTACCCTCTGTCCAGGTAAGGTCCCTGAGAAGCCCGAGTCTTAGAAGCAGGTCCTCCTCTGGCTGCCCCTCTCTACAGGCTGGCAGGCTCCAGAAAGTCACCCTAGCTTTGCAGCCGCGGGCTGCTCCTGCACCCCTGCGCGGTACACTCACAACTCAGCTCATTAGACTGCTTTAGTATTCTCTCTCTCTCTCTCTCTCTCTCTCTCTCTCTCTCTCTCTGAATTTACAGAACAGGGATTAAGAGTAATAATTCACTTATGTTCCCCTCATAGTTGATTTTTACTTGATTAACTTTTTCTTTCCATTTTAGAAAATCTTTTTTTTTTTTTTTTTTGAGACAGGGTCTTGCTATGCAGTTGAGGTTGCCCTTGAGCTCACTTTTGTAGCCCAGGCTGGTCTCGAACTCGCCCCAATCCTCCTGCCTCAGCCTCCCAAGTGCTGGGATTACAGGCGTGAGCCACCACGCCCGGCTTTTTTTTTTTTTTTTTTTCATTTTAGAAAATCTGAATTAGTGCATGCTCGCCGTGCAAACTGCCTGGCCCACTGTGGGAGCTGGCACACTGTCTAACACATCTCAGCGCTTCCTTCCCCTTCTGCTCCCGTGCCTCTTGATCAAATGTCATCTAATGACATCGTATCATTTCAACTGAAGGATGCAATGAGCTCGGTTCAAGGACAAACTGAACGAAAAGCAGCAGCGGTAGTATCTATTGCAAACCAGTTTTGGCGAGGCTGCTGCCCCTGAGACCTTCAGAATTAAGCTACTGGCCTGAATCACAGCACGGCCTGCTTGCAGCTGGCCCACTGCGCATGCACAGTGCGGAAGGCAGGCATGGCTCCTAACTCATGTCCCTGCACCCACACTCTGATCAACTAACACGATCGCCCTGGGACACTGCAAGTCAGACTGTGTCGTTCTCCTACTCCAAATCCTCTGATCGCCATAAGGCTGAGTCCTGGCAGGCAGCAGATGGCACAAAGTGGGTGAACTAAGGAATTTCCTACTCAGACTATTTACCACAGTGTGGGCAGGTGTGGAGAGCCCATGGGGAGGGCACAGCACCATGGCTAGGAACTCAGGATCCCTACCTGAACAGCAAGGTGTGACAGGAAGGGCAGGAGAGGGAGTTGGAAGCTCTGAGGAGCAGGCATCCTCCAGGAGGTGACCTGCAGCCACACAAAGTCCGGCCACCCAACCCTGCAGGAGGGAAGGGCCACTGACCTCATCCCTCTCCCTCCTCCTCCTCCTCCTGCCTAGCAATCCTGCACGGCCAACTTCGTAGCAGCACTCACAGAGGAGCCCAGCAGTCAGGCCCACCTAATGGGCACACATACACGCAGGAGGCAAAGGGTACGGTATAACCCGGAGGGGAGCAGAAGCTCTCAGGCCAATGGGCTGCTTCTCGCAGGGAGCGCCTTTTTGATAACGCATTACATGTCCTGTGAGGCCCTATCTGAGCCCGTCGTACCGCCTGTTCTCTCCTGCTCCATCTCCTCCTCACTCCCCAAGCACTTTTCCTGCCACAAGACCTTTGGCGCTGCTGCTTTCTCTGCCCAGAACACCTGATCTCCTTCCTTCACTGGTTGGTAATGAGTACCCAGACCAGTGCTCAGCACAGAAAAGGTGTGTGTGGGATGAACTGATGGAACACAAGGACCCCCAGCAAACTGTTCCTTGCACTGACTGTAAAGTTTAACTATCATCAAAAAATTTCTCACAAAGTCTCCTGATAATCACGTAGGAACTGAGCATTTGTTTATATTGCAATGCCACAAAACTGAGTGGTTAGTAAACTACTATGAGTAAAAGTTTTAGTCAAGACCAAAAAGATAGCTGGGCTTGGTGGCACACCTCTGGAATCCTAGTACCCAAAGAAGCTGAGGCAGGAGGATTGTAAATTCATGCCTGGGCTAGGCAATAAAGCAAGACCTTCTAGAATAGAATATTTATTGGGAAAGAAAGCTTCTGTCCAAGAGGGGAACAGAAGGGGAACCCTAGTGGGTTGCCCCAAAGCAAGACCTTCTAAAAATGACTGGGAATGTATTATTCTCTGTAAACAACTCTTCCTTAGAAGTTGTTATTTCTGATCAGTGTATCATTAAGACTTCACCAACCAGTATTACTATAAATATCTGTTTTCTCCTATGTGAAGTGTATAGGAACTAATGGATACTTTTTTTTTTTTTTTTTTTTTTTTTTTTTTTTTTTTTTTTTTTTTTTTGTCTTTTGAGATAGGGTATAGCTATGCAGTTCAGGCTGGCCTTCAATTCACTAATCCTCCCTGGCCTTAAAATCACTGCCATCCTCCCGCACCAGCCTCCTAAGTGCTGGGATTACAGGTGTGCACCATGAGATCTGGCTGACTGAAAGACAATGTACAGCACTGGGACCAAGGAAATGTTCACCACAATAATTATTAAAACCCTGAGGCAGCCCTATTATCACCCACTAACAGCAACAGCTCATCCTGGACTTTTTATTACAAAGTGAACTGCAGGGCGGGCAACATAGCTCAGCAAGCTAATGCAGCTGCCTAGGCCGGCCTAGGCCAGCTTAGGCCAGTTTAGGCCAGTGCAGGAACCACATGCTGTGCCAGCCTCACCCCCAGGGCAGGCTGAGCTGGCTAGAATCTGGGCACAGTGGTGCACACCTATAATCCCAGTGCTGGCGAGACTGAAAGCAAGAGGATCACCATGGGTCCCAGCTGCGCAGTGAGACCCTGTAACAATTAAATACCTAAAAAATATTTTTTTTAAATAGTAAACTGCAAGAACATGGTAAAAAAAAAACATAAGATACTGTGCTTTTCTATCATACCAACTGGCCTCATTTCTATTTTTTTAATTTTTTTTTTCTTGTTTCAGAATTTTTGTTTGTTTATTTATTTTTATGGCTGGCTCAGCCTGCCCTGAGGGCAGGGCTGGCACAGCATGTGGTGCCGAGAATTGAACCGCGGTCCCTGCAGCCGCCCAAGCTTTCCTAACCAGGCGCTTTAGACCACTGAGTCATCCTGCCAGGCCCCAGCCCTGGCCTCATTTCTAAAAGATCCTCTGTAATAACTATTAGGACCCAGCATCCCTCCCAACATCAGCTTTGACCTACTCCTCTTCAGCTCCAAATGTAGGATCTGTTTTAAGTTGCTCATTATTCCTACTCAGAATATGTTTTTTCAACTAAGCCAGCAGGAAATTCAGCAACTTTCTTTGGAAAAAAAAAAAAAAAATCAGCAGTATACATACATGAGAAAGAGAAGATTAGAAAAGCTCCTGAAAAACGGGCTTCCTTTATTTGCCTTTCTTAACCATGAAAATCTGAGGCAAGAGGCTGGCAAATGTAAGCCTCACTGAGGCAACTTAAGTGACTCAGGGAGCCTGCCTCAAAATAAAACTTCAAAAGAGCCGGGTACCCAGCTCAGTGTGAAGGCCCCGGGTTCAATGTCTGGTTTCTATGTTAACAGATGAATTTGTGATTCCCTTCTCCCTGGCATTCCAGTCAGACCCCTATCTACTAAGTCAGAGGAAGAGGCTGCAAGCAAAGTCATCTCCAAGGCTGCAGCTGGAGGCAATTCCATAGTCAGAGGCCAGGGCAAAAGCGCAAGGCCTGACCTGGACCAGTTCAGCAATCCATCATTTGAGATCACCGCAGAGATCCTGCAGGATTTTCACCCAGGATACACTTTATTTCTTGCAGTCTTTGGCCAAAGACTTCTGTAGGACACTGAGGTGAGCGCCTAACCTGGAGACCTAGATTTGAAACATAAGGGTTTCCAAGAAACACGAATCTCTGTGCTCCTACGTGTATGGCCAGATATTCAAGTCCTTGTTTTTTGTTTGTTGTTTTCTTTAATAGACTTTACTTATGTACTTACGTTCTGGCTGGCTCAGCCTGCCCTGGGGGTGGGGCTTGTGCAGCATGTAGTGTGGAGACCATACCACTGTCTCTGAGGTAGCCTAAGCTTTCCTAAGCAGGTGCTTTAGACCCCAGAACCATCCTGCCGGCCCTTCAAGTCCTTGGTTTTGTTAAAACTTGTTTTTACTGCTAGTGCTGCATCCTAATTACTACTATTGGTTGTGTGTGAACAGAGGCATCCAGATTCAGGTATGAAAGACAAAGCAGGGCCCTCCAAGGTTAAGCCCTGGGGCTGATCTGACTAAGAGATCTTATTTTAGTAAGCAACTGGATGGGTCTTTATTACAGCTGAAAATACTCATCCTCACCACTTCTCCCATTAACAGATGGATAAACACATCTACAACAACTGGGGAACAATTCCAACTGTAGAATGAGGAGCAAAACGAACCTACAGCGCACTACGCGTTCCCTCAAACGTGTCATTATGATAGGGTGGTCTCTGCCCCGCGGCCTTCGTGAATGACGAGTAATCCACAATTCTCCCTGCACATGGCAGCACTCCGCACCTGCACTGTTTCCTGCATGCCTTCCTGCTCACCCCGACTCCTGGTCAGGGACTGTTTTCTGCTTGTACTTCCAGCCTTTCACATTGCGTCCAACCCGAAAGATTATCCACATCCCGTCACAAGCAGGCCCAGCCTGGCACTGTAGGTCAGAAGTGAAACAGCTTATGAAATGGCCCAAGGGCAGCCTGGCTGTTGCTGTGTCCCCTGTCCTCGACGCAGAGCACAGTGGGGGAAGCACACCATCCGTCCCGGTACCTCCCGACGTCCGGGGTAGAATAAAACTAGACGTTTGAAGCACGCAGGCTGCCGGGGGCTCCAGGCACAGGTCACGATTCTCTCCGCGGCCCGAGGCCCCGTGGGCCCGGGCATGGTCTGTCCCCCAAGCCCAAACTGGCTACGACCCCTCCCAATCCAGTCCCAAAAAAAACCCTCCGCTCGGAAGCCCCAGCCCGGGCGCACCGAGCGCGACGGGGGGCGCCCCGAGGCACTGTGGGAGTCGTAGTTCCCCAGTGAGCTCCGCGCCACGAGGCCCTGCGTCCAAAACTCCCGCTCCCAGAAGCCCCCGCGCAAGCGCCTCGCCCAGTCTTGCCACCTCACCTGTTCTCGGGACGTGACTGTTTCCACCGAGTCGTCGGGCAAGCGCTCCCGCGCGTGCTCTGGCCTCAGACTGTACAGCGATTCTGGCCAGACAGGGGAGGAGGATGGAGGGCAACAGTAGGTGAAAGAACTTGGAGAAGCCATGATGAGAAGAGCAGCGGACGGTATACGGGACTCCGCTTCTTTCAGCAACAGCGCGCATTGAAACTCGAGCGGGCTAAGGCGCTACGGAAACTGGGTAGAGTCAAAAAATATAAAAGCGAATCTCTCCTCCCACCTACGCTTCTTGGAATGAGTTACTGGTTTGTTGCCGCCCCCCGTTGGGCAGACGAGCTGCTGCAAGAGCTCTGCTCAAAACGCAAGGAAGGATGCTTGTGCCTGAATGTCATTTCTGAGAGACGTCAACGTAGGATGTCTTGATTCGTTATGCAAACTAAAAAACGCACACTGATAGTCTCCTAACTCTCAACTGTAATGCAGTTTGTAGTTTCAGATGGACAAGAACCAAATGAATATAACTTAAGAAACATTTATGACAGCTCTCTTGATACCTCAGTCATACTCTTACCAACAGAATTATTATAAACCTGTGGCTCCCCGACAGCCTCCCAAGGAAGCCAGCACTCTCTCCACAAAGGAGCCAGTAGTGGTTGATACATTGTATCAACTTGAGTGTCCAGGAGCGTAACTAAGTAACTCAGCAGTTCTACGCTCTGGAGTGTAGCGGATTTCCCTTTATCTCTGGGATTTTGTTCATTGTGTCAACTTGAGAAGTTTTGAAGTTTAACTAAAGTGACTCAGCAGGGGGTCAGGGTCCCTACCTTGTGAACATGCTGAGCCTGTGCAAGAGGAAGAACTGACTTGTTGAGTGCCACACCCGCCATGGGCGAAGGAAGGGGGTGGCCTGCTTACGCCATAAGGAAAAGATGCTTGCTTTGCCCGTCTTTTGCTCTTGCTGCTTCGCTCGCTGTCTTCTGCCTCCTCGATTTTATGTATGTGTGTCTTTTTTTTTTTTTTTTTTGTCTTTTTGAAACAGGGTCTTGCTATAGAGTTGAGGCTGGCCTTGAGCTGCTCCACTTTTGTAGCCCAGGCTGGTCTCGAACTCACACCAATCCTCCTGCCTCAGCCTCCCGAGTGCTGGGATTACAGGGGTGAGCCACCACGCCCAGCTTGTGTGTCTTTTTGAGACAGGGTCTTGCTATGCAGTTCAGACTGGCCTTGAGCTCACTTTCGTACTGCAGGCTGGTCTCAAACATGCACCAATCCTCCTACCTCAGCCTCCTAAGTGCTGGGATTACAGAAGTGCGCCACCACGTCCAGCTTTTCTGCCTCCTTGAAATGTCGCCCTTCAACCATGCCACCTTGCATTGGAGCCAGCTGATTATGGACTGAAACCTCCACAAACTGTTGAGCTAAATAAACCTTTCCTTCCTTAATTCTGGGCATCAGATATTTGTCTCAGAAACCAGAAAAGTAACCCACACAGGGCAGAATTGCTGTCTTACTGCCCAGGGAAGGAAAGCAAGGGTATTGAAATTTTCCTCTGTCCCCCCTTTGGGGGGGTGGTTGCAGTATAGTAGCAGAAGCTAAAATGTGGTAGAAGGGGGGGCTGGGGAGATAGCTCCGAGGCACAAGTGCCTGCTGGGCAAGTGCAAGGTCGTGAGTTCGAACCCTGGTCCCGCAAAAAAAAAAATAAAATGTGGTAGAAGAAACAAAGCATTAAGTGAAAACAAAAACAAAGAAATAGTCCTTGGTCGGCTACCAAGTACTTATGGAACTCTTCCTACTGTATGTTACCAGTGTGCTAGGCCCTGGGAATGCAAGAGCGAACAAAGCTAGCAAGGTCTGAGCCCTTGGCAACTTCACATAGTAGAGGAATTGGCAGAGTTAAATGAACAAGTTGGGCATGGTGGCACATGTCTGGAATCCCAACACTTGGGAAGCTGAGAGAGGAGGACTGCTGAGAGTTCCAGGCCATCCTGGACTTCATAGTGAGTTCATGACCTGAATGCATAATGAGACGCTGAAGAAAAAAAAAAAAAAAAAAGAAAGAGGGGCTAGCAAGATGGTTCAGTGGTCTAAAGTACCTGCTTAGGAAAACTTAGGCAACTGCAGGGACTGCAGTTCAATCCCTGGCACCACATGCTGTGCCAGCCCCAACCCCCAGGGCAGGCTAAGCTGGCCATAATAAAAAAAAAAAAAAAAAAAAAAAAAAAAAAAAAAAAAAAAAAAAAAAAAAAAAAAAAAAA
>PVJA010035457.1:0-21817 GCA_004027025.1 Myocastor coypus | reverse complement strand
ATCTTCCAGGGTCAAATCCCCTCAGGATTAAGTTTGGGACCATAGACAGTACTTTGTAGAACTGTTGTTAGTGTCAGCCTTCCGGAAGAGTCATGGCCATTGCTTGGCCATTTTGCTTTCTGTGAAAGCCTGAGAGAATGTTTTTCTCTGGGTGACTCTCCTTAGATGCACTATAGTTCACTCATCCCTTTCCTCTGAGGTCCCATAATCTCCTTGACCAGAAAATTTGGGACACCTCTGAGTTATAGGATATTACAGCAGAATTGATATTTTAAATGAATCTCTCACCTTAAGGAAGCCTGGAAGTCACTAACACAGCCCCCTACAGGAAAAACTCCAGTTCTGTATTCATGCCTGCTTGCCATGCCCACTTGTTACCTGAATTGCTTCCCCATTTGGTCCTGGACTTAATCAATTTGACATGAGCAATTGTGCTTGTAATCTCATTGGTTGACCACAGTTTTATCTCACCTCATGCCACCTAAGTGAGTTCCCATGTTCTTCACCTCAGACCTGCCCCACCACACAGTTTTACTCTAAATATCCCTGGAAGATACAGCTTCAGGGGCAGCCTAATTGGGTCCCCCTTTTGTCCTTCTCTTGGGCAGGAGCTTTGTTTCCTCCAATAAATACATTCTGCTTTTAACCTCTGGCATTCCTAAAATTCATTCTTCAGTTTTAGAGAACACGAACTTGGCCTAGGTTGGGAGTTTCATTCTATATCAGTATCACTATGCAGTTGAGGCTGTCCTTGAGCTCACTTTGTAGCCCACACTGGTTTCTAATCACAATGATCCTCCTGCCTCAGCCTCCTGAGTGCTGGGATTATAGGCATGTGCAACCATACCTAACGCATTATGTTAATTTAGGAGAGCTCTGTTAACTCCAAGAAGGCCTTCACTGCAAGAGCAAGAAGTCTGCAGCTACAGTCTCCTTTTAGTTCATTGCAGTAGGAGTCAGATATTCTCAGTTGTGTGGCCTTATGTTGTCCTTTGAGGACAAGATAATTAGCCCAATTTCTGAGGCTAATACAGACTTCATTGGAAACGAGTGGCTCAGAGAGATTCACTTACTATGATGAGCGCAGTGCCCATCTCCAGAGAATGGCCTGGGCCTCAGCTAGCCTCATATGTAAACATGAAAAGCCAGTTGGTTAGTATTAAATCCTGCTCAGAGTCATTTCATAGTGATCTCCATCAGGAGCACTCAGAGAAAGTGGTCATGTGAGAGGATAAGTAAGTGGAAAAGAGTCACCTTCAGTGTATGACATCATCCAATCAACTAGGGGCCTGGATAGAACAAAAAGGCAGAGAAAATTATTTCCCTTTCTCCTGAAGCTGGACGTACTACTCTTTTCCTATTCTTGCACTCCAGAATTCTAGGCTTTTTAGCCTTTAACTATAAGACTTATGCCAGTGACCCACCCCCCCCAGGTTTTAAGCCTTTGTCCTCAATGTGTGAGTTATACATTCAGCTTTCCTTGCTTTAAAGATTTTAGATTTGAATTGAACCACAGTACCAGCAAGCTAGAGTCACCAGGCTACAGCTGAATTGTCGGGGGGTTCAGCCTCCTTAATTTCATGATATGACATTATCTGATTTCATAATAAGATCCCTCAAATATATATATATATATATATATATATATATATATATATATAGAGAGAGAGAGAGAGAGAGAGAGAGAGAGAGAACCCTACTGGTCCTGTCTCTTTGCAGAATTCTGACTAATGCATGCATCATCACAGCTTTGTTTTCACCTATTTTTTCTGTTTCATTGTGTCTATTCTTATAATCTACTTAAATTCATTTATGAAACAAGGCAGTATATGAATAAATAGAAATTAGCTTATGAATCAATTACTTTAAATGCCATTTTCCATGTGTAAAATAAGAGCTAAGGACTCAGTATCAAACATCTCATTGAGTTCTGTCCCTTTTCATCTAGCCTTTCATTTCTAAAGCACAGGCCAGGGACATAGCTCAGCAGCACAAGCACTTGCCTGACAAGTGCAAGATTCTGAGCCTTATTCCTGGTTTAAAAAAAGAAAAAACTGTAATGTTCTAAAGCACAAAGATCATGCATGTTATGTTTACATATCCTTGAATTGGTAAGTAGGGGCAGTGCAAGACTCACTGTTTCTCCAGTATGTTTTGAGATGTCCTTATACCATGCTTTTATTGAGAATCATTTATGTTCTAGAAGATTTTCAATAGTATTAATAAATTTTAGGTGACTCATTTTGTTATATTTCTCCCCATCTTATTACTAGTAAGTGCTTCTTTAGTATCCTTTGAATTGAAGCTGAGGGGGCAGGGGAGATAGTTCTGTGGCACCAATTCCTGACTGGCAAGCGCAAGGTCATGAGTTTGAACCCCGGTCCTGGAAAAAAAGAAAAAATAAAAATGATGGGGTGAGTAGAAGCTGAAACTCTACATTTAACAGAGCTTAATATTTGTATAAAACATAATAAATTTGCTCAGTTTGAAATTATCCTACATTAGTCTTCAACAGCCCTGGGTAATAAGTGAAATAGTGATGCATCTTTGTTTTGTACTTAGTATAACAAAGAGTTAAGTGACTCACTCAAAGTCACACAGCTCATTCTTGGCACAAGGATTGGAATTCTAAGGCCCTCTCTAAAACTCCCAGCTTCTAAAAAGATTCTTCTAATTCCCACTGACCACTCCTAGGCGACACATGTCCCAAGACAGCCTTACTGCTATTTCACTGCGGGAAGTCATGTGCTCCTATCTCACAGAGTGCCCTAGAATTAGTTTTATCCCTTCTTACTTACAGACCTTCTCAATTGTAGAAACAGCAGTTCTGTACACTTTGAACCTTTTATTCAGAGTGTAATTCTCTATGACCCACCTTATCTGGTAGGCACGAGAGGCCCAGTGCCTGGGACCGCCAGCTTTCCAGAAACCTATAAAGAAATACAAAATGAACTGGCTCCAAGCCATAGATAACAAAAACTGGAATTAACAGCCATTTAATTAACTGTCTGAAAAATATAACATTATGTCAACTTCATCATTAAATGTATTATTCATAAAAAAATTTTCATTACATGTGAGAACAATTTGTGGATTAAATTCTCTTGTTTTGCAAAAATGCCTGAGTAGGCACAATGATTGATTAGAAGACACAGCCAATTGAATATGTCTTTCATAAGAAAATAATTTCAAGAGCAAAACTACAAAAATCTCTTCAACATTTTTATGGAAACTTTTACAGATTGAATGTATTTTAAAGTGTTTGAGCTAAATGGCAAAGCCTCTACAGAAAGTCTACAGAAAGCTTAAAATAGTCTTAATTCTTCAAATACCTAAATTTCTCGATGCAGGCTAAGATACCTTTTAGTAAAATTGTTCCCCAGGGACTCATGGTTTCTTTTATTTTAAAGAGAACAGAAAAGTAATAGACAAGACATTAGAAATGATACACAATTAGAAAAAAAAAAAACAACTAGGAATTCAACAGTGGCTGTTCTACTGCACATTGTTGTCCTCATTATAGTTGTTTAGATTGCCAGATATGAGCATGTAAGATAAAAATTTTAAACACAATTTATATAATTTCCTCTATGCCATTATGAAACATTAGACTATGTATACAACTACTTCCTCTTAGTTCAACGAGAAGAAAATTTTTTCCTTTTTTTTCCTCTACCAATATCGACTAGAAAATTGATCATGTCTACACGCTGTGCTCTGTATAACTTTTATGAGGACAACAACATGGAATGTGTCAATTAATGCGAATGTACTACTAACATGTTTTGAAACTTTCATATTGTTATCTCTTATTAGAGTAATAAAAAAAATTTAAAAAGAAAGTATAATAAAGAATCACCACCATGGCATAGTGGCGCACACCTGTAATTCCAGCACTTGGGAGGCTGAGGCAGGAGGATCAGTGTGAGTTCGAGACCAGCCTGAGCTACAAAAGTGAGCTCAAGGCCAGCCTGAGCTGCATAGCAAGACCTTGTCTCAAAGAGACAAAAAAAAAGAAAAAAAAAAGAAAAGAAAAAAAGAAGAATCACCACCATGAAAAAATAATAATAATAATTTTTTCTAGTTGCTGAATTTGGCCAGGAAACTCAATTTCATTTGTTTAGAAGGAATTGAAAGGACTGGGGAGCACTCTGAGCCCTGTGAACATGCTTGATTGTTCCAGGGACTGTAGACAACCAGGAATTCAAAAGCAAGCTTCCTTTCTCCACACCATCAAACTTAATCTCTTTTAGATATGAAAAAGTGCTCTTAAAATTTTCCAACTCTGGCAAAAGAGCAAATAAATTCAGCCCCACTGCCAAGGGCATGGTTTTAATTGTTGCAAGGAGCCTTAGGGTGCACTGGCAGGATCCTAAAAATGTTGTAGGTTAAAAACCATCTTATGTCTTGACACAGAAACTGCTGTTAATTCTGTTAAACTTCTTGTATTTAAGTACTATGTTTGTCATCAGAAGTAGGCAATTCTTTAAAGGCCCAATGGCTCTGTAAAAGCTGCCTCCACAGAGCTAAGGTGAGGCCACCTGGCAGGAAGTCTTTACTCCCAGCACCGTCAGAAGTCACCAAGGAGTGAAGCTGTGAGGATTGGCTTGTGAACCCTAAGGGCTGGTAAAGATGACAAACCTCTTTCCTGGAGGACTGAGCCTATGATTCTTGGCTTTAGTCCAAGACTTTCAGAGAGTCCTGGGGAGCTGGATTACTGAGGCAACAATATTGATGGTCACTGCTGAAGTCACAGCCAACTTTAGAACTTGCTTTCCTACTGGGACATGAAAGCCAGAACTTCCTTTAGGTTCTAGGACGTCTTCCCAAGTCTCCTGGCTAAGTCAGGAAATAAAGCAAGCTCTTGAAAGGAGCAGGGTTGGAGACATGGGGCCCTGCATCAAGAAGATATGTATAAGAAAGTCTTCCACCCAGAAGTATTTTATGTCCTCAGAAACTTAGCATCCTGATTGAGAGAAAATTTTCTTTCCAAAAATCTCCCGTCTCCATCTAGTACTTCAGAAGTCTGGTTATGGCCGATTCTACTCCTTCTTCCAACTCTGATTATTCCACATCTCAGCCTTGAATCTTAGTTCACTGTTCTGCATAAGACCTTTAGAATGATGATAATGAAGTCAGCTTGGTTCTGAATCCTAACTTCCTCAATGCTGCACTTCTTTTTCCAAGTGCTCCAAAAGCCAGTTTGGGATCCAAAATTCAGTCAGGGCTTGAGTCACACCTCTACTCGTCCAAAGGGAAGCTCTGGCTTCTCTAATGCAGAGGTTCCGAGAGTTTCTATGTGGACTCATTGAACATCTTTTGGGAAAGAGGCAAGTGTGAACGTAGAGCAATGACCCACTTTTAGAAATATAATAGTGTCAGTCATGTATGGGAACCATGCTAGACACAGTACTGATATAGCAAGAAACAAGGTTGACATGTGCCCCACCTTCACAGAGTTTAAAGTCATCTTATGGCACTTCTACAAACCTTCTGCTTCCTTACCCAGTGCCAGCAACAATGGTTTTGGCTTCCACAACACCATGTGTATCTCTTATTCTGATAAGAATAAGAGCAAGAAAAGAGATTACACAATTGTGGACCAAGACTGCCTGAAATATCAATAAAGCAAGAAATTAGTACAACCAAGATTTATTCAATCCATCTTTTTGATTCTCTTTCTGGATCCGGCATTGTTGCTCTAGGTGCCCACTGGTCTGTAGATGCGTCCAACATGATTCCATCTGTCCCTTCAGTTTGTAGCTGCAGAACAAAAGAAGGAAAGACAAGTGGCAACAAATATCCTATGGGTATTCAGTGTAGCAAACATTTAACTTAAGTAAGGAGAAATAAAATTTACCTCATTGGAGAATATATGACAGTAAGAAAAATGTAGCTCTTGGAACCACATTATATTTTCTGTTATATTTTCTTTTGTTATCTTTTCTTATAGAAAAACCCCTCATCCAGATTTAAAATACTTAATACTAAAATTCATAGTCACCTGCAAGGCATGCAATTATTTAAGAAGTGTTTATGAATCATAAGGTTGGCCCTTTATAAGAATAGTACAAAGGGACAGACTGTGCCTTCTTTATTTTATATTCATAAAATAAAGGCCTCTTCCAGCTATGCCCACAGATACTGCTGTCTCTGAATCTTTCATGACTTGTAATATCTAGCATAAGTCCCTTCAAAATAGCATTTTATCCTTTTTTATATATTACTTTCTGTGATGTTAAATTTTGAAACTCAGATACACAGCATTTAGGTAATGGATCTTAAAAACAAAAAATTTGGGGAAGCAGAGAGGGGTGGGAGGGGTACAGAACAAAAAAGAATTAAGGTTTACTATGTACATGTGCCAACTCCCTGAAATAAAGGTAATCACTATGTTCTGCAAGCACGTACTAATAAACTGCTAAAAAAATATAAGTATAGTATGGCTTGAAGAGAAAAAAAACATGAGTTTACTTAACATTTTTCAGTTTGGAAATTCATTTTAAATTGGGTATGTCATAGTCTTCTCTGTTATCACAATTAGGGCTGCCTCACTTTGAGTAATAAATGCATCCCACAAGATTCACCTTTAACATGATTCCTCCTCCTCTGACAGTCATAAAAACCAATCCTAAGACAAAACAAAATCACCTTCAGCGATGCAGAAATTATTTTTAACTCACATATTTAAAAGGGAAATATTTGATGCAATAATAATACCCATATGAAGTTTAAAGTTTCTTTTGTTTGGCAGAATCAGTTCTAGAGTTAAAGGAAAAACAGCAATTATAGCTTAAGAACAGAACATCCTAGACTAAAAGCTTAGCCAGCTTTTATCAAATCTCCTCACCACCATTTTGTAAGGAATAACAGGAAATTCTCTTTGGGTGCTCAGATCTTGTTTCCTAGCAATTTATGGAGGCTGAAGAATAAGCAATTGAGACAGGGCTGGGCAAGTGTAGAGACCAGTGCTCTGAACAGCAAAGGAAGTGAACAATAAAGCAGCTATGAAGAAGTTGACCTCCTCTTATGTATTCAGTGTTACCTGTCACTCAATTTAAAGTTGAACTTTATAGGTGTCACATCAGAAACTATAAAGCTTGAAAAAGGGATGAAAAATGGTAATAAAAAAGTAACTGTCTAATCAACAAGAATCAAAACATAGAGTACTGTGAATCAAGTTGCAGAGTGGCCAGGAGTTCAGCACCCAAGCCTAAGATACCAGCCTGACAGACTGTGTATATACCTGCACATGCTTGCACATATATGTGTGTGTGTAAGTACACACACACACACATATATATATATATATATATATATATATATATTACATACATATCAATGTAATACAGCGTCATGACTTTGCTAGGGGTTGGTACTGACTTAATGACAACATGACCTGGAGAGGAACCTCACAATACAAGCATATGGTGCATTTTCAAGTATGTAAAAATAAAGAAATTTGCCAGCCTTTAATTATGATTATTTCCATAATTGTGAGCATTAGGCATGGGTTTTCTTTGTGAGTCTTCATATTTTTTCAATTTCCATAGTGAGCCTATACCTTTGACTTTCATTTATAATGAGGAAATCTTTTTGTTTTAAAAAAGGAAGAAATAGTTTGAGATCAAAGAGGGGCAAAGAAAATTTCCACTGAGGAAAGAAAACCAATAAAAGTAAGGCTTGACTGGAGCCCAGGTAGGATCTCTTGGCCTAGTGTGCTCCCAGCACCTCCACCAAAACTCTGCTCCTGCCCACAGCCTGTGACTGGTGGGGCATAGGCAGGAACACTAGGCATGCACTCTCGTGCCACCTGAGCTTGCCCAGAACCCAGCTCTGGTATCTACTGTGGAACCCTGTAGCAAAATTCCTTGCAGAGAGGCTTGGGGAACAGACCCTACCAGCTAATCCAGGAGTGAGCATCTTGCCAGAGGAGCACACAGGGCTTTCTTGCAAAAGCTGCACCAGGAAGAAGCTGAGAACAACAACCAGACCCACCCATGCACATCTGGATGGGATCAAGATTAGTGGATCCAGATCCAGATTTCAATAGGTTCTAATGGCATAACTTCACCAAAGTGCAGAGGTCACTGCTATACAAAAGGACAAAGAGAAGGAGCAAAATGCAGTCTCAGACCCTGAGCTAACCCAGAACAAATACAGGACACACTACCATGTAAGAAAATGGAAATAATGCAACTGAAATCTATCAGTTGGTAGCATCTGAGGTAGACAGACAAGTACAGAAATATATAGATGAACTCGGATCAGAGATAACATCAGAAATAAAAAAGAAACATATGAATTAATAGACTCTGAAGTGAAAAAACAACTGCAGAAAAGTATAGAGGAAATCAAACCAGAAATAACCCCTGAAGTAAAAAAAAAAAAAAATACATCTATAAATTAATACTATCTAAAGTTGGGGAACAACTGCAGAGAAGTAGAGCAGAAATCGGAAGAAATAATCTCTAAAGTAGAGAGAGAAAGGATAACTATAATGAAAGACTTTACTGCTAAACAAGACCTTGATAAAAATTAGAGGAGAATACAAAAATGGTGGATTCCCTGAATGAGCAATATAGGAAAGAAATAAACCACATGAAACAGTTTCTTGAGATATACAAGAAAATAAAATCTCAATCGCAAGCTGGCAATGAAAGAAAGCGAAGACAGAGTTGCATATCTTGAAGACACAGTCACAACTGGTGAAAAGATGAGAAAGAATCTCTTAAAAACAAGTAGGATGCAGGAAAAAATAATTCAATAATACTCTCATTGATTATTATTAATCTCACATTGTTCATTTTTCCAGGATGATGAAAAAATGAACAACATAAGATTAACAGGAATCAATGAGAAAGAAATCAATACAAATGATATAAAAACAATATGGGGAGAAGTAATGGCAGGAAACTTCCCAAATATGAGAAAACAATCTGACATTCAGGCAACTGAAGCATACAGAATTCCGAATAACATCAACCCAATTAAAAACACATCAAGACATATAATAGTCAAGATACCAGAAATCCAACTGAAGAATAATATACTAAAAGCTGCTAGAGAAAAGAAACAGAACACTTTTTTTTTGTCTTTTTGAGACAGGGTCTCGCTATGCAGTTCAGGCTGGCCTTGAGCTCACTTTTGTAGCCCAGGCTGGTCTCAAACTCACACCAATCCTCCTGCCTCAGCCTCCTGAGAGCTGGAATTACAGGCGTTAGCCACCACACCCTACCCAGATCACATTTAAAGGAAAACCCACCAGAATAATGGCAGGTTTCTCTTCACAAACCATGAAGTCAAGAAGAGCATGGAGCAGAGTGCTTCAAGTCCTCTATAAAAACAAATTTCAGCCCAGACTGCTATACCCTGCAAAATTCTCTATAAACTGTGAGGGAGAAAAGAAATACTTCCACAACAAGGAACGACTAAAGAATTTCATGTTGTCAAAGCCAAACCTATACAGACTACTAGAAAATATTTTAGAGAGGGACAAAAACAACTCGAACTCCACAAAGGAGAACAGAAAGAACCCATCAAATAGGATAACCAATTAACACAGGAGAAAAAGAGGTAAACAGTAGAAAGTAAAAGACATGTCAATCATAAGTCAATACATTTCAATTATAATCATCAATGTATATGGACTCAATTCTGCAACTGAAAGAAATAGACTGGCAGAGTGGATAAGGAAACAAAATCCAACAATATGCTCTATACAAGAAATGCACTTAACTCATAAAGAAACTCATAGGCTAAAAGTGAAAGGATGCAGAACAATGCTACATGCTCCAGAACCTCAAAAAAAGAGCAGGGGTAGCAATCCTGTTTCCAGACAGTCTAAACTTCAAACCAAGACTGAGCAAATGAAATAAAGAAGGTCATTACATGCTGGTTAGGGAAAAAATTCCAGACAAAGAGGTAACACTCATAAATATGTATGCACCAAATACAGGTGGACCAAGTTATAGAAGGCAAACCTTAATGGACATGAAAAATCTACTATCCAATACCACCATCTTGACAAGAGACCTTAACACCCCTTTATCCTAAAAAAGATAGGTCAAGCAGACAAAAAATTTTCAAAGAAGTCACAGAACTGTACCAGAACTTGAAATAACTAGACTTGGTGAACATTCACAGTGTGTTCTGAATACGTTTTTCCTCAGCTGCACATGGGACATTTTCCAAAATAGACCATGTAGGTCATGCTTATGTATATGTAAGAAAACAGAAATTATCCCATGCATAGTATCTGACCACAGTACAAGGAAACTGGAAATAAATGACAAAAGAAATCACAAGAATCACAGAAATACATGGCAATTAAAGAACACCTCAGCCACCAGTGAGTTAAAGATGAAATAAAATAAGAAATTTCACAATATCTACAATTTAATGAAAATTCAAGCACAAACTATCAGAATTTATGGCATGCAATAAAAGTAGTTCTTAGAAGTAAATTTGTACCTCTGAACTCACACATTAAGAAAACAGAACAGGAACAAATAAATACTCTCATGCAGCACCTAAACCAACTGGAAAAGGAACAACAAACAAAACACAAAGCCCAAAGACAGGATGAAAATATAAAGATTACAGCAGAAATTAATTGAATTGAGACAAACAAAATGATACAAAGAATAAATGAATCAAAAGCTGGTTCTTTAAAAGAGTAAATAAAATTGATATTCCCCTAGTTAACCTCATCAAAAAAAGAAAAAAGAAAAAAAAAGGATTCAAATCCAAGCAATAAGGAACGAAAAGGGTGAAATTACTACAGACCCAGCAGAGATTCAGAAGATCATTAATATCTACTTTGAGAATCTTTACTCTCACACAATTGAAGACACAGAGGAAATGGACAGATTCCTAGAAAACTACAAATTACTAAAACTGAATCAAGAAGATATAACATTTCTCAATAGCCCAACAACAGACAATGAAATACAAAATCTAATAAAAAGTCACTGACAAAAGAAGTACAGGTCCTGATGGATTCACAGCTGAATTCTATAAGAAATTTACAGAAGACATAATCCCAATACTTCTCAAAATCTTCAATGAAATTGAAAAGGAAGCAATCCTCCCACAATCATTCCTTGAGACAAGTATTACACTGATACCAAAATCAGAAAGAGAAGCAACTAAAACAGAACTACGGCCAATTTCTCTCATGAGCACAGATACAAAAATCCTCAGTAAAATCCTCACCAATAGAATACAGCAAATCATCACGAAGATTATACACCATGACTAGGTAGGATTCATCCCAAGGATGCAAGGATGGTTCAATATACGCAAATCTATAAGTGTAATACATCCGGTACAAGGATGTTCTCTATCACCACTCTTTTTCAATATAGTTCTGGAATCGTTAGCAACAGCCATTAGACAAGACAGAGAAATAAAAGGAATAAGAATAGGTAAAGAAGAAGTTAAATTATTGTTATTTGCAGATGACATGATAATCTACTTGGAGATGCAAAATACTGCACCAAAAATCTACCAGAATTAATACACAATTTCAGTAGCATAGCAGGACACAAAATCAACACACAAAAGTCAATAGCATTCCTCTACACAGATAACAAACACACTCAGAGAGAAATTAAAGAAACATTATCCTTTACAATAGCACTGAAAAAAAATGAAATACTTGGGAATTAACCAAACTAAAGAAATAAAAGACCTTTTCAGTGAAAACTTCAGTAATCAGAAAAAAGAGATCCTAGAGGATTTCAGAAAATGGAAAGATATTCCCTGCTCCAGGATAGAAAGAACCAACATTGTGAAGATGGCCATAATCCCTAAACTGTTATACAGCTTTAATGCAATTCCTATCAAAATACCATCAATATACCTCACAGATCTGTAGAAATCATCCCTAAAATTTATTTGGAACCAGAAAAGACCTAGAATTGCAAAGACAGTTCTGGGCAACAAAGACAAGGCAGGAGGCACTACAGTTACTGACCTAAAGTTACACTATAAAGCTACAATGATAAAGTCAGCAGAGTATTGGCAAAAAGATAGACTTGAGGATCAGTAGAATAGACTAGAAGATGCCAAATCAAATGTAAACACACTCAGCCACCTTATCTTCAACAAAGGGGCCAAACATGTTTACTAGAAGAAAGACAGCCTCTTTAACAAATGGTGCTGGAAAGACTGGCTCTCCACATGCCAAAAACTAAAACTTGACTGTCACCATGCACTAAAGTAAAGTCAATATGGATTAAAAATCTAAATATTAAAAGAGAAACATTAAATCTCCTGGAAGAAAAAGTGGGAGAAAATCTTGAAGACATTGGCATAAGCAAAGAATTAATGGACAAAAATCAAAATGCTGGTTTAACAGCTGAAATAATCAACAATTGGGACCTCCTTTGGCTAAGAAGTTTTTGCACCTCAAAAGAAATTTCCAGGGCCCAGCGGGATGGCTCAGTGGTCTAGAGTGCCTGCTTGGGAAAGCTTGGGCGGCTTCGGAGACCGCGGTTCGATCCCCGGCACCACATGCTGCGCCAGCCCTGCCCTAGGGGTGGCCTGAGCCGGCCATGGGAATGAGTGAATAAGCAGACAAAGGTTCTGAAACAGGAAAAATAAATAAATAAAAATTTAAAAAAAAAAAAAAAAAGAAAGAAAGAAATTTCCAATGAAGTGAAGACAATCCACGAATTTCAAAAAGATTTGAACCAATAAGTATTCAGATAAAGGTCTTCTATGGAGAATCTATAAAGAACTAAAAACCATAAGGGTCCCAAAATTCAAAAACCCAATCCAGAAATGGGCATCTGACATGAACACACACTTCTCAGAAAAAGAAATTCAATAAGCCTACAAATAAATGAAGAAATGCTCCACGTTGCTATCCATTCATGAAATTCAAAGCAAAACAACACTTAGATACCATTTCACCCCAGAAAGAATGGCTACCATAAAGAAATCAACAAACAACAAATGTTGGAGAGGCTGTGGGGGAAAAGGAACCCTTCTCCACTGCTGGTGGGACTGCAGATTAGTGCAACCATTATGGAAAGCTGTGTGGAAACTTCTTAAAATACTAGAAGTGGAAATCCCATTCAATTTGGCTATTCTCCTACTGGGAATTTTTCCAGAAGAACTTAAAACATCATTCCATAGTGATATCTGTGCACCTATGTTCATAGCAGCACAATTTGTAATAGCTAAATCTTGGAAACAACCGAAATGTCCATCATCTGAAGAATGGTAGAAAAAGATGTGGTACTTTTATACAATGGAATATTACACAGCTATGAAGAATGATAAAATAGAAGACTTCATATATAAATTGATCTATCTTGAACATATATTCACATGCCAATATTTTGGCCCTAGTCCTTCAAAGTCAATGAGGACTCAGGACATAAGTGATCCTGCACTGTAACATCCTATAACTCAGTGGTTTCCCAAATTTTCTGTTCAAGGAGATTATGGGGCTACAGAGGAAGGGATTGAAGATATATAGTGTGCCAAAGGAGAGTCACCTAGAGAGAAAACATTCTCTCAGGCTTTTACAGATAGCAAACTGGTCAAGCAATGGCCATGACTCATCCACATGGCTCACACTGACAACAGTTCTACAAAGCACTGTACATGATTTCAAGGTAAATCCTGAGAAGATTTGACTGACCTTGGGAGATACAAAAGTTCCATATTTTGCTATACAGGTCTTGCTTGAACTTGCCCTTAACCACCCAGCAGAAAAGTTTAACCATGCAGCATAAAAAGCAAAGCTAAATTTAGTATGCTGAGCTGTAAAAGGCTTAAATCAACAGCTTCCAACATTGCCAGTTTTGCCAATAATGCATTGTGATTATGGAACATTGGATTATATATACAACTACTTTCTCTTAGTTCAATGAGAAGAAATTTTTTACCAATAATGATTAGAAAAATTATCGTATCTACATCCTGTGTTCTGTATAACTACTATGAGGACAACCATATGCATTATATCAATTATTGAGAATGTACTACTATGGAATTTTGAAGCTGTCACATTGTTATTTCTTATTAAATGCAATGAAAAATAAAAAATAATAATAAAAGTAAGGCTTGATCAAGAGACTGGGGTAGAGCTGGTAGAAAATTTATCAAAATTCGCCTAAGAGGCTGCACCTGAAGAGAGGCCAGGATTGGGCTTACAGATGACTCTAGGATGAAATAAGCAGGACAATTAAAACTGGGAGGAATCTAATTAGTGAGGTTCTCCAACTGTAATTTACCCACCTGGGCACCAGTAGTACCCCCAAATTATCTCACATGTAATAAAACAGACTTTGGTTCTAAATTGCCAAATAAATGTGTGAACTCAAGGCCCAGTGCAGAACAGGGCATACGGGTAGTGAAAGAAAAAGATAGCCATCCTAAAAATGTCATGTAGAGAGAATGCTACCCAATATCAGTGGAAAGACACTGTGATGAGGACTAAGAGCTGATTACTATAGCATGTTGCCCAGAGCAAGAGGTCTGAACCCTGACAAATATAAGCATTATCATCCCATTTGTTGGGTGGAAGAGAGAGCAGAGTTCACACTGTAAGAACATGTAAATCATGTACATGATTGTTGTGGTTTATGTCTAGTTGTCCCGCCAAAGCCTCATGTAGTCATTAGGCGGGGACTTCTATCTATTGAGACTTGACTCATGAGTCACTAGGATTATGTGTTTTAGTACTGATGGGATTATTGGTCTGAGTAAGGCTGAGACTATGGGTGTGGTCTAGGGAAGATATCCTAAGATGGAGAGCCTGAATGTAATATAAAGAGCGACAGAGAGACAGACTGGAGCTGTTGCTCTGCTGCCATGTTTGGTTGGCTGCCTCTGTCACCATTTTGTTGCTGTTCTGCCGCCATGAACTGGATGCTGTCTGTCCTGCTCCACTCAGCCTTGGGCCAGCCAAATATGGACTGAAACCTCCAGTAACTGTGACCTAATAAACCTTTCCTTCCTTCATTTTGAGTATCGGGTATTTGTCCCAGCAACAAGTAAAAAGTAACTAAGACAATGATAAGGGAGAAATAGTCCATATACCCTGGTCCCTCGCCTTTCTCTTCCTTCACATTTGCAACAAATTATCCTCTGTGTTACTTGTTTTTCCATGACTGGGACAAAATATTCAACACTACAACTTAAAGGAAGGGAAGTTTATTTTGGTTCCCAGCTTCACAGAGTTCAGTCTAAAGCTGGCTTGCCTTGAAGTAGAAACAGTACAGCAGAAGAGCATGGTAGAAGAAATCTGATCAACATGTGCAGGCAAAAATCAGAGAGAAGGAGATAAGGAACCAGAGACAAGAATATATCCTGCCAGGTCAAGTTCCCAGTGACCCATTCTTCTAACTAGGCCTTGCTTCTGCAGTTTCACTCAGCTATAAACTCATGAGCATAGCACTCCATGATCCAATCACATTCCAAAATCCCCACCTCCGAGCACATGAGTCACACTGAGATTTTAGATCTAAACCGTAATACTCTCCTCCTCCAACTCCTACCGGAGCCATAGACCATACTAGAGGAAAGGTCCAGGAGAGTGGGGTAAGAGGACTAGAAGTCACAGCTTATGTGAACATGAAGGGGATAGTAGAGGGAGGCTGGAGTGAGGGAGGTGCAAGAGCGATTTCAGTCAGAGGAAAATGTGTGAAAGAGAAAATGAGGCATCATGGTCTTATCTGTCCTTGAAAAGTTCAAGAAAGACAAATAAATGTCTGAGATCTTTGGAAATTACTTTTGAAAGTTTAACTCCATTGTTTGAACCACAGCAGTGCTCTGAGACAATCCCAACAGAGTTCATAAAGATTATACATTGAGGCACCATGCTGTTTCCCTGTAGGGACCTGGAGCCTCACAGTGACATTAATGATATCCAAAACAGCCACAGCAAACAGCTTTCATTCCAAGCATTCTCGTGTTCTTCTTTTATTCCTACCTTCTAAAAGAAAGGTCTACACCACTTCATTGTTTCCCCTGGGTTTTTCTCTAACAGAATTGTCACTAAAGTTCCTAACTTTGAAAGTTATTAAATTTCATAGCATGGAAAGTAAAAAAAAAAAAAAGTCTCATCTTCCCCTATTGTGTATTATACAGAAATGTCTCCTATTGATTTGTTTTAAAAGATGAATAATCAAATCTGAAATAATCTGCTTATCTAAAGAATGGTACTTGAAACTTTCAGACCCTGGTATGAAGTGAAAGTCATTAAATAGAACCAGTTGCATTACTTTAATCAATAGGAATAAATTACCCTATATACACTAAAATAGTACTGCTAGTATTATATGCATATATTCACAAATAGTACAAAAGGTGCACACTGGTACCTATTGGAGATAAGAACTCAATAGTAAACTCTGAGTCTTTGTGAATAGTCAAGAGCTAAATGGTAACAAATTACTTCCTCAAAATGGTACTGGAATATTCATTACATCACACAATCTAACACATAGAAAACAAAAACACCACATGCCTATCACCACTGTGTCTTCAGGGACCCTGAGAGATATCATAAATTAATTACAATTTTTTTGTTGGATCAGGAATGATCCCCAAAACTTTTTGCAATGAAAATCTTGCTGTTGATCTGATTGGCATGAAAGACAATTAGACTAGTAAAGCACACTTAGAAGTGGGTCATGAGGATATGCCCTTATAAATTGTATCTGCTCCCAAGCCCTTCATCTCCAGCTCCTCCCTTGTGCCCTGCTTCCTGGCTGCTATGAGGTTAGAAATGTCCCACCATAATGTTTCTGCTGGGAGCCACCTCACCCTAGACTTAAACCTCCAAAATTGTAGCCAAAATGAACCCTTCTTCATTAAATTGTGTATGTCAAATATTTTGTTCGAGAATCAAGAAAACTGACTGATATACTTTCTTATTAGTCTTCCAGTCTTCCCTAGTGGCACACAAGGTGAATCTGTCATTTCAACCCTGTGCCATGAGTAAGGTCAAAGGTCAATTTGGGGATAGGTATTTGAAGATTCTAATCCAGATACATTATAGTATTAGAGTTGATAGTGCAGAAATGAACTGACAGTATACTTGGCCTTCTGCAAAGGGCACTGTGTTAGTTACTTTTCTCTCTTTGCTAGGACAAAATACCTTACACCAAAAGTCCAGGAAGAAAGCGTTTATTTAGCTTAGTTTGTAAAGATTTCAGTCTGTAATCAGCTAGCCCAAGATAGGGTAGCATGGTAGAGGGACAATCTTTCATGGAGGCAAAAGATATCAAAGGAAACGAAAGCAAAAAGAATACAAGGCCTCTTTTATTCTTCTATATTGCAAGCAGGCCATCCACCATAGTGTGGGTTTTCCACACCCTAAGATGTAGAACTGCTGAATGACTTAATTAAGCTTCTAAACCTCCAAAGTTCACACCATGTATCAAAAGGTAAAACATGGACATGTGACAGGTGACCAGAAAAATCATCCCTCACAACTTCCAATCCCTTCCAATTTCACTTCTTGATTTAACACACAAAATGACTTCCTTTAAAGACATTTTGAGGAAAAAGGCACCTTTTAAGCTATCATCTATTGTAAACACCTTGACTCAAATTAGTTTTTCAGATTAACAAACCAGATACCAAAACCTCTAAAGAATTAAGCTTCATGCTGGATCTTGCTTAGAGAGGAAAATGATCAGGAATTAGTCAAAGAAGGCAGTGAGAAGATGGCAAGGGCAGAATATCACTTCCCACTCCCAGCTCTCCAGTGTCAGTCTGGTAACAACAGATATTCAAATAAAGAATAAAATGTTATAGTAAATAGCTAAGGAAAATGTGTAATTCAGCCTTTATCTCTAGTAGGTCAAATTAAAATCTAAGAAAATCAGTTTGTTTTAGAGTATTTAACTTTTTAATCAAAACAATCACACATTGAAGACCATAGTCTTCAATACAATATAAATACAAATATTTATATTAAGGAGGCCTCATTTTTCCAACAGAAAGGCACATAATAGTATCATAATATTCTGTACTTTATGGTGAAGTTTTGCAGTACAAACAATAAATATCACTTTATGTTGAATATAACCAAGGTTTATTAATTCATCAAACTCATTATTATGGTATAGGTCTAAAATGTCCCCTAAAATTCTCCTGTGATCAGAGGTAGTGTTTCTAGAAGACGATGGATCTCTGAAGCACTATATTCACCCACTGATGGATTAATCAACTAGTCGAACATGGAGTTAAGACACAGGTCTTGCCATAAAAGGTTGATCCCTGGCAGTGTGACAATGAAGGGTATGGTCTTGTCCCTAGATCCTCACTTCTCTCTGCGGTGAACAGCTTTCCTTTGTCATGTTCCTTAACAATGTTATTTCTGCCTTGTAACTATTTAACAATAAACTCAACAGTGAGCTAAAATAAACCTCTCTGGTGCTGAGTATTTTGTCTTAGTATTGGAGAAAGTAACTAAGGCAGAAAATTAGTAGCAATAGTGGGTTCATTGCTGTGACTATATCTGATTGTGTAGTTCATAAAGCTCTGGAACTAGTTTGTCAGAGGAGTTTGGGATGATTTGGTGATATAAACTAGAGCAACCCTACAGTGTTGTAAACAGAGTCAAAAGAGACGATGGGAGAGTCTCACCAGATCTCAAAAGATCAAAATGATATTCCTTAGAATCTCATTCTGAATCTCATGAGATTTTAAATGGGAATGAGGACTGTACTGCAAACTGTACTAAAATCTATGCATGCTTCATTCTGAAAAATAATTTGTCTATGTTTTGTCTATGCCCTAAGACTTGAAGTGAGCATGAATTTAAAGGTGGCATAATAAGTGATGTGTCAAAGGAAATTTCAAGGCAGGCAAATGTTCAGGGTGAGGTGTGAGTACTGCTGGGTATCTTTATCCAGATTTATAGTATGAATTAGGTACAAATAGTAGAACCAAAAATATGAAAAGTTTCCTCTCTAATTAGAACAATTAGAACAGAAGTACCTGCAAGGTTGGGCCCTTGAAGAAAGTGGTTGCTGAATAGATTAGCAATAAAAAGTAGCCAAGTGTTTTGCATCAAAAATTGGGAAGGAAAAAAAAATAAAATAAATTTTAAAAAAATAAAAATAAATAAAAATAAAATTGGGAAGGATAGCTTCAAGCAATCTCAAAAATAATCCAGATTTCAGGTTTTTTTGTTTTGCTTTGGTTTGGTTTGGAGCTTTTTTTTTTTTTTGCTTCTTTGTTTTTATTTTGTTTTGTTTTTGTTTTTGTTTTTGTTTTTTGGACTCGGTGATCCCCGTTTACATACTCCCAAGAGCTGGGATTACAGATGCATGCCACCATCCCCAGTCTCAGTCCCCATCTCAGTGTGTTTTATGGATGGGACTGACATGACACACTGAGGAACGTACTCCAGTCCCTATGTCTCCCTAAGCAGTCACTTAATCAGCTGAACTATTTGGCCAATCCCTTGACCTCACGCTTTGAAAGGCTCTAGGGTGTAAAAGAGTAAATTCCTTTGAAAGACTGCTTTGAAAAGACAGCCCCAGCTTGTTCTGCTCATGCAGGCTTCCTAGGAAAGTGTTTCCCCAAATTCAGCCATCTAGCTACTCAGATGCCCTTAGGCATGGCCTAAGGGAACCAGGGTACTGCTTGAGCTATCAGTATAATGATCATTATTCATATGGTGCTAGTTTTTCAGTCATGCAGAATTTAAGAGGTGTGAGGTCATGGAGCTTTTACCCAAACCTCCAAGGAAGGCCTGGGAGGCCAGGCAATGTGCTCCTGAGAAGGCAATGCATGAAGCTGTGGGCATGAAGAGAAAAGAGTAATGCAGACCCAGAAAATCACAGATTCCAGGAATATGGAACATCTGCTGAGGAAAACTATACGCAGTGAGTGAGGCCTGTCAAAAAGAAAAGGCATGTGGGCTCTAATCAGCAAGTCCATGTGTAGGGGGCTCCCCAAGCCCTTTGGAGCTCACATCTCACCACAATCTGAATCAGGGGCTGGATATGAAGCTGCAGGATTTTGTGTCTGCTCTGCTAGGTTTTAGTCGTGCTTTGGTCCAACGACTTTCTCCATGTTGCTCCATTTTGGAATGGGAATGTTTACCTTGTGCATTGCATATTGGGAAGTATCTAACATTCTTTAGCTTTTACAGGTGCTCTCACATAAGAGTTTTCCTTGAGTAGCAGAAGAGACTGAACTTTTCAGCATACTGGAGCTATGAAGATTTTCAGACTTTTAGAAATGAACTAAATGCATTTTATATGAGATTGAACAAAGCCTTTTGGGGGCGTGATGTTATGAGTTAGATGTAAAATGTCTTCCACAGTCTGTGATTTGGCTCAGCAGCACAGCCCCTACCTGGTAAGCATGAGGTCCTCAGTTTCATTTCCAGTACCAAAAAAAAGGTGTCATCCAAAAGTCTCTATGTTCAAAGGTGGAGCTGTCAGAAGACAACTGGATGATTGTGTTTGTTACAAGTTCATAGCTGAATGTGCTGTAGAAGGTGGGGACTTCTCACTGAGAGCATGGCCTAGAATGGTGTCTTCTTATCCCTAGCTCCTCTCTTTTCTCTCCATTTCCTGGTTTCCATGTGTTAAACGGTATTTCTCCTTCATGTCTTTTTGTTGTGCTATTTCTGAATTGCAACTGACTATTAGATATTTTGTCCCAGTGACATGAAGGTGACTAATACAATAAATAGCCTTCAGCATTTAAGTAGGTTGCACTGAAGACTAACGTCTCAAAATCCCTTCTGGCTTTCTCTTCTTCACCTAACTTCTCTGACTTTCCTAAGCTTCATTTGTGTATGCGTTGAGCATACACAACATCATCCAACACGATTGCTTCAACTTCAGATCCCAAAATGCTTGTGGATAGTTTCACTTCACAGCCTACTTATTTAGAGTTTGCATTTATTTCATCTGATATTACAATATCCATCAGCAATATTGACCAGAAAAAAAGAAGTTGACAGGTAAGGAGAAGCAGGTACTACCTTTAAGCACAGGGACACTTGACAGAAGGCATGTACTACAAGTTGATGACTAATTTCATGTGATGATACATTTTACTTCCCTATGAAACTATGTAATTATTGTGACTGAGATAATGAACATATACATACTGAGGATGCCTGTATTAGGCAACATTTTTCCTTGGGCTGCAGCTGACTGCAAGATGGATGTCAATCAAACTGAAACACTCATTTTACCTTTTCTAGGAATCTGGGATTGAGACACAGTTGCATGTATACAGTAATAATCTCTGACCCTGGGCCTTGTGCATGTTAGATACCTAAGAGCTACCTAAGAGCTATAGTCCAGTCCTAACTCTGAACTCTTTTGATTATACATCCCTGTCAGTTAAAAAATATTTAATCACACACTTGAACATAGATATGTTTTGTGTATAAATTATATTTTAAAAATACATTAATATAATTTTTATCTTTATAAGAGAATAAAAACAAATAAAAATATGAGAAATGATACAGAATTGCACTAAAGATGACAGAAATTCTTTTTTATTTTTTAATTACTTTTAATAAGAAATTACAATGTGACAGTTTCAAAACATGTTAGTAATTCAACAATGGTTTTTATATTACATATTGTTGTCTTCAAATTACATGCTCAGATTATAAGATATAAGCATGCAACATCAGTCAAAATAAATTTAAAAGAAGAAAAAAAAAGGACTAGGCAATAGCTCAGTGGTATAAACACCTGCCTGGCAAATGCAAGGTTCTGAGTTTGATCCCTGCTACGAGAAGGAGGAGGAGGAGGAAGAAGAAGAAGGAAGAGGGAGGAGGAGGAGGAGGAGGAGGAGGAGGAGG
>PVJA010035456.1:0-21623 GCA_004027025.1 Myocastor coypus | reverse complement strand
CATTGTAATGCCTCCTGTCTTACCTTTGTGCCCAGAATTATCTTTGCAATTATGGGTCTTTTTTTCATTTCAAAAAATTTTAGCAATGATTTCTCCAGGTATGTGAGGTATATTGGTGGTATTTTAGTAGAAAGTGCATTAAATTTGTATAGCAATTTCAGGAGTATGGATATCTTCACAATGTTAGTATTTCCTAATCTAGGAGTAGGGAGTATCTTTCCATTTTCTGAAATCTTCTAGGATCTCTTTTTTCATTGAAAAGTTGTTTTACTTCCTTAGTTAGTTAATGCCTAAGTATTTCATTTTCTTTGGTGCTATCATAAAAGGTACTGTTTCTCTCATTTCTTTCAGTGTGTTTTTTACCTGTGTAGAAATATGCTGTTGATTTTGTGTGTTGACATTGTAACCTGCTATGCTATTGAATTTGTGCATTAATTCTAGTAGCTTCTTTGTAGAGTTTTTTGAGTCTTCCAAGTAGATTATCATGCCATCTGCAAATAGTGAGTTTTACTTCTTTACCTATTCTTATTCTTTTATTTCTCTTTCTTGTCTAATGGCTGTAGCTAATGATTCCAGAACTATATTGAATAGGAGTGGAGATAGAGGGCATCCTTGTCTTGTGCCAGATTTGAGACTAAAAAACTCAGTTTTTCCCCAGTTAGAATTATGTTACCTGTTGGACTGTTGTAGATGACTTTTATCAGGTTGAGGTTGAGGTCCTCTATTCCATTTTTCTGTAGGACTTTGTACATGAATGAGTGCTGGAATTTGTCAAAGGTCCTTTCTGCATCAATTGAGATGATCATATGATTTTTTGACCTTGGCTCTATTGATATAGTGTATCACATTTATAGATTTGCATATATTGAACCACACTAACATCCATGGGATGAATCCTACCTGGTCATGGTGTATAATCTTCTTGATGATTTGTTGTATTCTGGTGGCGAGGATTTTACTGAGGGCTTTTGCATCTATGTTCATGAGAGAAATTGTCCTGTAGTTTTCTTTTTTTAGTTGCCTCTCCCTCTGGTTTTGCTATCAGTGTAATACTTGTCTCTAGGAATGACTTTGGAAGGACTGCTTCCTTTACTATTTCACTGAAGAGTTTGAGGAGTGTTGGAATTATGTCTTCTATTAATTCCTTGTAGAATTTAGTGTTGAATCCATCAGGTCCTGGACTTGTCTTTGTCAGTAGTATTTTCATTACATTTCATATTTCATTGGCTGTTCTTGCATTATTGAGAGTTCTCATATTTTCTCGATTCAGTTTAGGTAATATATACTTTTCTAGGAATCTGTCCATTTAATTTGTGTTTAGTTCTGTGAAAGTAAAGATTCTCAAAGTAGCTATTTATAATCCACCAAATCTCTGCTGGCTCTATAATAATTTGACTCTTTTCATTCCTTATTGCTTGAATTTGAGTCCTTTCTTTCCTCTTTTTGATGAGGTTAGCTAGGGGTTATCAATTTTATTTAATCTTTCAAAGAACCAGTCTTTTTATTCATTAATACTTTGTATTATTTTCTTTGTCTCAATTGAATTAATTTCTGCTCGAATTTTTATAATTCCCTCCCATTTTGGGGCTTCAGATTTCATTTGCTCTTCTGTTTCTAGTTGATTTAGGTTATCCATAAGAGTATTTATTTGTTGCTCTTCAGTTTTCTTAATGTGTGAGTTCAGAGCTATAAATTTCCCTCTCAGAACTGCTTTCATTGGATCCCACAAATTCCAGTAGATTCTGTTTGGATTTTCATTAAATTCTAGATATTGTTTCATTTCTTGTTTAACATCATCTGTAACCCCCTGGTTGTTGAGAAGAGTGTTGATTAACTTCCATGTGTTTCTGGAGTTTTTTCAGTTTCTTCTGTCATGTATTTCCAGTTTCATTGCACTGTGGTAAGATAACATGCATGGGACAATATCTGTTTTCTTGAATATACTTAAGCATGACCTATGTACTAATATGTGGTCTATTTTAGAAAATGTCCTGTGTGCAGCTGAAAAAAAAATGTGTATTCTGAAGTGGTTGGGTGGAACACTCTGTGTATGTCCACTAATTCCAGTTGTTCCAAGTTCTGGTTCAGTTCTTCTACTTCTTTGCTAGTTTTTTGTCTGCTTGACCTACCTTTTTCAGATAAGGGGATGTTAAGGTCTTCCATAAAGAGTGTGGTATTGGATATTCGATTTTTCATGTCCATTAAGGTTTGCCTTATAGAACTTGCCATGTTGTGTGCATACATATTTATGAATGTTACCTCTTCATCTTGAATTTTATGTAGTGACCTTCTTTATTTCGTTTGACCAATCTTGGTTTGAAGTTTAGACTGCCTGCAAACATAGTTGCTGCCCCTACTTTTTTTTTTTTTTTTTTTTTTGAGTTGCTGCAGCATGTAGTATTTTTTCTTACATCCTTTTACTTTCAGCCTATGAGTTTCTTTATGAGTTAAGTATGAGTTAAGTGAGTTTCTTGTATACAGAATATACTTGGATTTTGCTTCCTTATCCACTCTGTCAGTCTATTTCTTTTAAGTGGAGAATTCATTCTATTTACATTGATAATTTTAACTGAAATGTATTGACTTATGATTGACATGATGTTTACTTACTACTGTTTATCCCTTTTTCTCCTGTGTTTAATTGAGTACCCTATTTGGTGGAATCTTTGTGTTCTCATTTCTTGAGTTTGAGTTGTTTTGGTCCCTCTCTACAATATTTTTTACTATACTGTGTATGGTTGGCTTTGATGTTATGAAATTCTTTAGTTGTTCCTTGTCATGGAAGTATTTCACTTCTCCCTCAAACTTAAAAGAGAGTTTTGCCAGGTATAGCAGTCTGGGCTGAAATTTGTTTTCATGAGGGACTTGAAGCACTGTACTCCATGCTCTTTTTGACTGCATGGTTTGTGAAGAGAAATCTGCCGTTACTCTGATGGGTTTTCCTTAAATGTGATCTGTTTCTTTTCTCTAGCAGATTTTAGTATATTATTCTTCTGCTGAATTTCTGGGATCTTAACAATTATATGCCTGGTTGTGTTTTTATTCACGTTGATGTTCTTTGGGTTTCTGTACACTTCAGTTACCAGAATGTCGAATTGTTTTCTCATATTTGGGAAATTTTCTGCTATTACTTCTTTTTTTAATTTAATATTTTTATTGTTTAAATTTGACAGTGGTTATATTACATGTTTTCATCATCAGATCAGTTTAGATGAATACATATAGGTATATAATCTGCTATTACTTCTGTCCATATTCTTTTTTATATCATTTGTATTGACTCCTTCTTTCTCACTAATTCCTATTAATCTCACGTTGTTCATTTTTGCATCATCTTGCAGAGGATAATTTTTTTTTCCTGCATCCTAGTTGTTTTTAAAAGATCCTTTCTTACCTTTTCATTAGCTGTGACTGTATCTTCAACATCTGAAACTCTATCTTCACTTTTGTTCATACGGTTTTGCCAAGTTGTGATTGAGACTTTATTTTCTTGTATATCTCTTTGAAATTGTTTCGTGCGATCTGCTTCTTTCCTATATTGCTTAATGAGGGAATCCATCATTTTTCTCTTCTCCTCTAATTTTTTATCAATGTCTTCTTTAGTAGTATTGAAGTCTCTCATTATAGTTATTCTCTCTGTAGTTCAGAGATTATTTCTGCTCTCTTCTCCTCTCTCCTTTTCTGTAGTTGTTCACCTACTTTAGATGCTATTCATTTAGAGAGGTATTTTTTAACTTCAGAGGTTATTTCTGCCCTAGTTTCCTCTATACGTTTTTGCAGTTGTTTTTCCACTTCAAAATCTATTAATGCTTGCCTTTCTTTTTTTACTTCAGATGTTATCTCTGATCTGAGTTGCTCAGTACTTTTCTGTACTTGTCTATCTACGTCAGATGCTACTGATTCAGAGATTTTGTCTGCATGATTCCCGTTTTCTTCCATGTTGGTGTCTCTTCTATTTGTTTTGGGTGGACTCAGGAACTGAGATTGGCTCTTGCTCCTTGACTTTATCATGTTTTATAGCAGTGATCTCAGCACTTTGATGGACTTATGCAGTTAACACCTGTGGGAAATTCACCAAGCCTGTTCCCCTCCAGACGTGCCTGGCTGTGAGTTGGAGCTCAGGCGGCTGGCTGCCACGAGGCCCTGTGGTTTGCAATGGTGGTCTGCAGTTAGAGGATGGCTGGTAGTCATGTGGGGACAGCGGGTGGAGTTGGGGTTCTGGCAGAAACCCTGTTGAGTTGAATCCCTGTTATTTTGGAGGAGATTCACTGGTTGCCTCTTTGTTTATATTTTATATTTTATGTTTTAGGTTCTTTCTTTCTTTCTTTCTTTCTTTCTTTCTTTCTTTCTTTCTTTCTTTCTTTCTTTCTTTCTCCAAGCAGGATATTACTATAAAGCTCAAACTGATAGTTGTCCTCCTGTTTTAAGTCTCCCTAGTGCTAGGATTACAGGCATCTGCTAACATGCCCAGTTTCAGTGGCCCGTTTAGCATGGGGTGGTGCTAGGGATCAAACTCTAGTCCCTGAGCTTGCTTAATCAGGTGCTTAGTCACGTGAGCCATCTTTCTGGCCTTTGAATACTTTCTATTTGTATGAAGATGAGGACTACTTTAGCATGATGAATTTAGCTTTTAGAAATTTACTTTATTCTTTTATAAATAAAAAAATAGCTTCTAAATGTCTACACAGTGTCCAGTTTTTTTAATTTTCTGACAAATGTCTGTAGAATGGAGTTGAATATTACAACTCCAGGCAATTAAATTTCATAAGCACAAAAATTAATACGTGATCAAATTTATATTTTTCAAAATCAAATAATACTTAATTACTATTTCCAATCCATATACATTCTCAACCTAAAACAGTATCATTTAGTTTACTTAGTGACAGAGTATGCATATGATGGTCTTCTAGGAACAGGATCTAGGCCATCAGATGCCTTATACATAGAAGTTGCAATAAATGTCCCATGTGTTATCACTTTCATAATTATCTTCACTTTACAGTGAAAACTGTATATATTTTATGTCTTTTTCATTAAATTCCTTCAAAGTCATAGTTAGCATACATTAACAGTCAGCATACCTAAAAATGAGGTAATATTTTCCCTGCTAATGCATTTTCATGTCATGATCTAAATGTTGCATTTTTATTCTTACATAGAAAGTTTTGCAATGGTTATGTTTTATTTTTCTCTTGTTCCATTGTAGCCTTTGCTCAAAAGTAATGGAATTTGACCTGCAGATGTAAGCTATAGCAGATCGCTTTTGAAATGAACTCAGAAGTTACAATTTTTAATGCAATCATTTTAAGTTTCTGAGCAGTTTAGTAGTATTATTTTTACATCTCAAAGAAAGAAATTAATCTATCATACAGATAATGTTCTTTCTCTTAGACAACAAAAATTCTATGCTAAGAAAAATGTTAAACTAGTTCAAGTGTAGTACATTAGTACTTTTTAGACCTGTCCAAATACTTCCACTTGCACTAAAGCTAGCTGCATTAAAAAAGAAAATGAGGACGCTGACTTCTTTTAGTTTAAATTTCCATATTTATTTCAAGGCTCAGGATTCTCCTAAATGTTATTTATGTAATGAAACCCTGGCAACAACCTAACGTGCAGCATACTACAATGACTTTACACGATATAATATCCTCTAAAAATATGTTACTTAAGTACAGTATAAAGCAGTGGAAAGCAACTGAGTAGTATTGCTGTTGAATTTCTATATCATCTTTCATCTTGATTCCTTTTTAGTCCAGATAGTTCATAGCAGAGTGATGCTGCTGCGAGTTTATATTTGATTTCTTTCACTGCCCTCAATTCTGTGGCATCTATGGTAAACTTGGTGATTACAAGTGATTTCCTCTACTGCTGTTAAGCTTAATATGTATGTGTGTTTTTGTTTTATAACAAATGAGAATGTGTTTGTTAGAGTGAAAGTTAATGAACTCAATATCATAAGACAGAACATACTGTCATTACTTCAGGGAGAGTTTGCTTTTCTAAGTCCCCACTGTCAGTAAGGGAGGTGACTTGGAAGATCAAAGCGCTTTTGCAGGGTACAAGGTATTTTACAGAAAAAAATATTATTCTTAATTTAGTTTGGGTGCAGGCTGTGAAAAATTTACTCATAAGGAATTGTCTGGGAGCAGCTTGCTACCTAATTACACAGGGTTACAGTTTTGAGATCCATTGCAGGGAAACAGTTTCATTCTGCATGAACTCCCTATTTTGGCTAGGTTTGCCCTATTACGACAGGTAGTCAAAATGGAGAAACTCATCCACATGATTTTCTTCAAAGTCAGGCTCTAAAACACAAAATCCATAAAAGCCTTGCCAGGAAGATCAACTATAACTCATAATTTACATTCTCTACTGTAATGAAGTGATCAAATATTGAAATGTAGAAACTTAAATTATCACAACTTTTCTTTGTCCTTTTTTTTTTTTTTTTTTTGTCTTTTTGAGACCGGGTCTTGCTGTGCAGTTCAGGCTGGGCTTGAGCTTATTTTTGTAGCCCAGGCTGGTCTCAAACTAACACTGATCCTCCTGCCTCAGCCTCCAAGTACTGGGATTATAGGCGTGTGCCACTACACCCAGCTAAACTTTTGTTTCTTTATTTGGTACAGGGTCTAACTATGCAGCTCAAACTCAGTAATACTTCTGCTTTTAGCCTCCCCAGGGCTGGAATTACAGGCGTGCAACACCATGCCTGGTGTCCACTGCCAGCTGAGGGCGCCTCAGGGGGGGTGGGGGGGTGGCAAGGCCTGTGGTGCTGGGGGTGGATCCCCAGTCCCTGCACTTGTCTAAGCAGGTACTTAGTTACCTGAGATATTTCGCCACCCCCATAAAATCATCTTTAAAGCCATCAATTAATAAAACATCATGGAAGACTAAAGAGCTGAAAATGTTACAGACTAGTGAAAAGCATGTAAGATAGATATCTGAATAGTACATATAAATAACATATTGGAAAAAGTGTTGATCTAAATAATATTAAATGATATATATATAGATACATGTAATAAGATATATACACATACTTAGTAGAAAAAGACTATAATATTCATGAAGAGTATACAAAGCCAAATAACTTCTTAGTACATAAAAATAATTTAATTTTAGTTAGATGAAAATATATTATGAAGGACCAGGGATATAGCTCAGTAGCATAAGTGCATGCAGGGCAAGCACAAAGTATCAAGTTCTATCCTCAGTTCCAAAAATAAATGAAAAAGAACAATGTAAGAAAAGATATTCTGAAAAAAAGGAAATATTCTGAAGCTTCAAAAATAAAATTGAGAAGGCAGATATGCATATATTTGAAGAACATTATGTTTCATAGAAGATAAAAGCAAAATATTCATTTTATGCTTATTGTATTTGATTTTTACTTATGAATATACTTATATTCAATAACAAAATTAATTTGACAAAGCTCAATTATATTTATTTTAGGAAGTTTAGAATAATTCCTGGAAAGTGAGATTCTTCGATTGTCAGTGTACTGTGTGTTTTGATATAGTCTTTACACAAATATGCATACATATGTGAGTAGATTTACAAAAATGAATTGAGCTAAATATTTTTATTACACAGGGAAGGGGGAAATAAAGGGCGTCAAAAAAAGGAATCAAAATGTAATGTGTATGTGTACCACAAGAATGTAAACATTGTGTACTATAAATATGTGCTAATAAAAATTAAAAAATATTCAATGAAGAAATCTCTCATGAGCAGTTTCTTTCCCTTTCATAATATCTGTTGTACTTCTCCAACTTTATTTTTCCAAGTTGTTACTCTAAAGAGAAAGAATACTGGGATAGGGAAAGGAGACTGGTTTATTGAAACTAATAGTTAATGCTGAATGTTTTGGCCAATTTTGCATGTATATACCTGGTATCTGAATGACTATTTTGAAGACAATAATATACAATATAATGACAATTGTTGAATTCCTACCAACTTGTTTCTTGAAATTCTGTATTGCTTCTCATGTTTTTGAAAATAGTTTTTATTCTCTTTAAAAGAAAAAAAAGAAAGAAATCTCTAATGAGGCATAGTTACTTCTTCCATTAGTAAATATAACACCTTCTACTATTAAATATGTAATAATTATATACTCTAGTGACAATATACCTAACATAATGTAGGCCTATTCCCAAGTTGATAGCATGCTCTAGAGTAGTAGGAACTGTGGGAAAACACAACTTCTGTTTGTAGATATAAACATTTATGTTTGAACATTTGCCTGGTTTAATCTTTATAGGATTTTTTTTACTGTGAAAATTATATATCGATATACCATAGATATGAAACATGCTTATAAGTCACAGGGAAAAGAAGAAGTTTCTAGGTTTATCAGTAGGCACTTGAGTAACCCATACCACGACACATTTTTCATCCATAGAATGGGGGAGTTATTTATATATCATCATAAAACACTTCCTTAATATGTTAGAGAATAGAAAGGCAATCATACCAGTATGCTTTACATAACCAAAATTATCAATTAATATGGAGAAAAGGTTGTTTAAGGCTCAGTGCTTTGGAGGATCCAGTCCAGGAGCAGGTGGCCCTGATGTTTTCGTGCCTTCAGTGAGTTATGGTGGAGAAAAGTTACTTACCGCATGGCTGGTCATGAAAGAAGAAAGAGGAATACACATGGAGTGGTTGGGCTTCCACGCTCACTTCCACTGCAAGCCTCCTGTGGCCAGAGCCCTCTCACAGTGTCACACATCTTAAATGTTCTGCTGTCTCCAAGTCGTAGAGTAGGTTTGGTGCTAAGTTTTAGCACATGGCCTGTAGGGGATATTTGAGATTTGAAGTACAACAGCAGCACAGAGAACAAAACACATGATACTCTGATGTACAGAAAGGAGTGACAGCATTTTGAAAGTTGTTATCTGAATATCACATCTATTAGTAATTCCTATGACTGGTTTATGACGTATTTTTTTTTCTAGTGTACTAAAGAGATTAAGTCTCTGGACACAGGAACAATTCAGACTATACTTCTTAGAAGCATTTAAATCAATTTTCTATGTAGAAAAAGAGAAAAAAAAATCCTGGAAAAAGAATTTGAAATCTCAGAAAACATAGGAATGTCAGTAATGATGACAACAACATCCTTTGTATAAGTCATTTTATATAAGTGACAATCACAACAATTTGAGAATAAAAGGAAACAGAATACTGAGATTCTTTCTGACCTATTTTTGACAGAAAAATAAATTTTGATTCTTTCTTAATAGATTGTTATTGGAAAATAATACTAGGATCTCACAAAGGCAGTTTAATCTGATAATTTCAATAAAAGGAAAAGAAATCTAATTTTTGCTAGAATAATTTGAAAGCAAAATTTATAAAACATGGAAGTTTTAATTTAGATTTACAGGGTCAGGGCTCAGCTTGGCTTTTTGGTACTCCTTTACCTTAAAAACTTTCCTTCTCAGATTGGATGATATTTTCCTCTTTCCTTTCTATCCTGACCGTTCTGTCCATAATGTAATACACCATGCCTAATGGTCACTATAAAATTGTTCGTACATTGAATTTATGTACCCTGTCTTGTGGTTCAGTTGTCCATGACTGAATTGTTTAGTGATCAAATTTATGGGTCTATGATACAGTCACTTTAGCTGAGTCCATTTCATGCACCAGTTATATGCACACCAGGTTCTGTCCCAGGCATTTTGGCTGCGACCAGTAGGACGTGAGATGGAAAGATTACTTTGTTCAGTTAGCTCGGAGAGGCTGATGAACAAAGGTAAAGTACTCTGTAGTGACAATGTCTCATACACAGTTAAACAACATTGTCTATTGCTGGGATTAGGCTGACTATGATTTGACACGGAAATAATTCTCAGTCCAGCAGAAAATTTATCATTTTATTTTATCCACTACATTCTGGATTTGGGAAAACTAGTAACTAGAATCCTTGAAATATCAGTAAAAATATTTCTTACCTGATTGAATTTATCCTATCTTGTAGGTAAGCCTTCTGTGATATACCTGAATGAGTCACAGAATTCCTTGTACACTATTCAAAATGGTGTTTAAGCCCAAATAGGGTGGCTTATGCATGAAATTCTAGTGCTAGGGATAGTTGAACAGGAGTACTGAAAATTTGAAGATGCTAACTCTGGATATTTTAGTGATTTAATGAGACTTTGTCTTGAAATAGATAGATAAATAGATAGATAGATAGATAGATAGATAGATAGATAGATAGACAGACAGAAAGACAGAACGACAGAAAGACAGATAGCTCTTTCAGTGTAAAGCTTTTGGCCTTGGTTCCAATTCCTAGTACAAAAATGTGTTTTGAGTATGTGATATTGTAAGTAGATATACACTAAGATTATATACAGTTTTCAGAGCAAGGACTATAGAGTCTCAAGAATTCTTCATATCACATAATTAAATATATATATATATATATATATATATATATATATCACAATTATAAAATCTATTTGTATGTGACCATAGCTTCAATCATACATAAAACTATGATTTTATTCTCTCTCCATATTATATCATTGACTTTGTGGTCATATGCTGTGTACCTAAAATTAATATTCTTTATGTAATTATTTTTAATGCTTTTGTTTTTTTATTCTCTCACTAGAATAAAAAGTGATGTGCACACCATAAATATAGTTATTGTAGTATTTTGTTTGTTTTTATCTGTTTTTATTCTAAGACTTAAATTTAAGTGCCTTTCAGTTTCAATTGGAAGAACTTCCATGAATGCATACCAGTCTCCCAAATGGCAGCCTAAAATGGCAAGGATGTTAGATATATATCTCATTTTCTGTTTTCCTTCAAATGAGAAGTTGTGAGCCAGGATGAACTCAAGCCTGAACCTCTCTGGTTTGTGAAGAATATAGGGGTTGAAAGAACAGTTATTTTCTTGCCTATTTCGTTATGATTTTTCTCAGTTTAGGGTTCACTTAGAATAAATCCTTAACTGGATTCTTAATTTCTGTGATGAGTTCTTTGGTCCACATATGTTAAATCAGTATATCCTTGGTAGAATGAAATCTAGAACTTATTCTGCTATCATTATAAAAAGACATCCCCTTATTGGGATTTTTGAAAGAATACAAATGCGTGTATCACTTGGTAGAATTGTCATAACTTATACCAGACACCATCTTTTCTGTGTAACATGTACTGGTTTACCCATGTCTGAGACACAATACTGAACACCATGACTTACCAGAAGAGAAGTTTACTTGGCTTACAAGTTCCTGTGGGATCAGTTGATGGTATCTGACTCTAAGTCAGACAGCACCTGATGGAAGGGCATGATGGAGGAAAGCAACTCAACCCCATTAAGCCAGGAAGATGATAGAGAACAGTGCAGCCACATACAAGAACACAGCTTTCTCGGTCATGACCACAGTGACCCACTTCTTGTCACCAGAAACCACCTATGAAGAAATGGCATTTAGGAGGTCAATTTAGATCTAAACTACCAATTTAGAGTATAATACAATCAAATTGGCTAATTATTTATGTTAGTACTTTTAGAAAAATTGTCTTGACATTTTCCCCAGAAACTTGTACAATTCTTTTTGCTTTGACATATGATGTTGGTGTAATTAATATCACCACTAAGGACGACAGTACTGAAAGTATAGGGCTACAGCCAAATCACAGTTCTAGGTTTCAACACCTGGATATTGCCTTTTCACAGTAGCGTATAAGTGAGCACAGCAATCTCAGGAAGAACCTCAGGACATAAATTCAACAAGAAGGTCAAAGACTATTGCTATGGTCTGTGTCTAGTTGTCCCCAAAAGCCTCAAGCAGTCATGGTGATACAGGAGAAAAAACTGGTCCCAGGTGGGTGACCTCCAAAATGATCTCCCAACCTGAGAAGTACCTAGGATGAGTCAATGTTCTCTAAAACCAAAGAATAAATTTTAGGAACAAATGGAGGTTATGAGCAGAATATATTTATTAGGGGAAAGAAAGCTGTCTGAGAGAAGGACAGGAGGGAGGTCCTGAGTGGTTGTCCCCAGGAAGCTATCTCTTCTGGGGTTTTTATAGAAGAAAACTATGTGGTGAGGTTAGTCAAAGATGGTAAAGATACTGGAACTCGCTTAGGTGTCCATGAGGTGGGAAAATACTATGGGCAACCAGTAAGACTACAGGCACCATTGCTCAGATAAAATTGATTAAAATTGGGATCAAATGAGGAAGTGAGTTATATAGCAAGTGGTCAAGAATACTGCCTGTTGAGTTTCTGCCCATGATTCAGCTGGGCTCTTTCAAGGTAATGGATACCTACTTAAATATCAATCACTGATGCTTACCCCTCAGGCAATATATAACTGTATTTATTTACTCTTGTGTTGAGATGTTACCCACAGTGGGGAGTGTCTGTTTATAGTTGTTGAGTTGCCTTGTCTTCCATGCTGTTCTTGAGAGCCTGGCCCTATCTAAGTCCCTATAATATTTCTTATCTAATTTAGCTATATACAACATTGAGGCTGGGACTTCTAGAGTTTGAGACTAACTCATGACCTACTGGGATTATGTGTTTTAGTACTTCTGGGATTATGGATTTTAGTGCTGCTGGGATTATGGATGTGTGTACCTTCCCCATCCTGGAATAGTATCCTGAATATATTATAAGAGAGACAGAAAAACAGACTCGCTGTTGCTCTCTGCTGCCCTGGTTGGTCAGTTGCCTCTGTCACCATTTTGTTGCTGTCCTGATGCCATGAACTGCTGCTCTCTGCCATGTTCCACTCAGCCTTGGAGCCAGCCAAATATGGACTGAAACCTCCAGTAACTATGAGCTGAACAAACCTTTCCTTCCTTCATTTTGGGTGTCAGGTATTTGTCCCAGCAATGAGAGAAGAGTAACTGAGACAACTATGTTGTTTAGTTCGTTTCTGATGAGCTCTCTTTGGGCCTGGCATCCTTTCCTTCCTCCAATAGGGTGTGGAGCACTAAGTGAAGTTAGACACAACATCCAAATACTGTATTCGAGTGTCATGGACGTCAGGTACAACACTCTGGAGCCTATGTATCTACAGAGACTCATGGGGAGGCAAATGGAACTGAAGTCAAAGAAAAGTAGGATAGTTTGACATGAGGAAAAGAAACAGGTTGATAAATGTTTTACAACAAACTTATAATTGTTATTAAATAAGTATCCTCTAAGTTAAACTTACTTCAAACACTGATCATTACTCTATAATGCTGATCATGTTTGAAAAAATTTTAAGAGGCTATAATTTTAAGGCAAAGGTGAAATTATAAAAACAATAAACAGGCATGCTTTTCTAAAAGGGAGAAAACCAGTCATTGGAGTCCTAGAATAGAGAAAACACTTCAATTACAGTGCATAAAACTTAGACCATTAAGAACAACTTCAATAAGCAACATTTTTTTATTTTTATTTTTTTGTGGAACTAGGGATTGAACTCAGGTCCTTGCATTTGCCAGGCAAGCACTTATTCTACTGAGCTATCTCCCCATCCCAGCAACAGAGTATTGATAGAAACAACATATACCTCTGGTAATAATTTTTTTTTTGGCTAGTTCAGGTTGCCTTAACAGTGTGGATAGGAATTGAAGTCCTGCTGCTGCCCCTTATGCCTGACTGGGATTGCCCGAGCAGTTGCACAAACCATTGAGCTAACCTGACAGCGCATTCTTTCTGGTTATAATTCTATCTGCTAGATTCAATGTAAAATTAAAATGTTTTTTCATGCAAGGGGCTGAATTTTTCATCACATGAAGTTTTCCAGCAGCAGGAGATCACGTTAGAAGATTGAGCAAGATGATCCTAAAGATGCTTTTGAAGCAAATTTTAGATTAGGGGCAATATCATTAAAGTGAAATGTGAACTCCAGTAATATTTCTACCCTCCTGATGGTCTCTTCTCTTATAAACACATAAATGACTGGATAGCTCAGCTGCCTGAAATGAGACCCCAAAGTTTCCAGAAAGCAATTTTGAAAATATGCTATCTTCTTCTAAATTACATTTTTATGAATTCTAAGTAAATTAAAAACTCAATAGGATATTGTCAAAATTTAAATTGCTTTTATTATTCTAGTTTCATTTGATTAGCTTTTGGCAGCACACATCAACCCTTCAGCCAGAATTCAAAGAGAATGAAAAGCTTAACATTTCCCTCCCATTAGCAATCTACCATTAGCGGGGCTGAGCCAGTTAAATTCCTGATGGTGCATTGCGCATTGCTTAGGAGATCAGAAGTCTTCTGTATTACATTGATGGAGTCATTTGGAGTGCAAGATATGATATCACTGCCATATTAACTGTTGACTGGGGTCTTAATATTAGAGAATTATGAGATGATAAATAATTATTTAGGATTGGGGCAGATGACACCCAGAGGATTTTGTGAGAGTGGAAGAAGTTATAATTATGGAATAGATGGCAGAAGTTCTAAAAATCGAAAGCAATGATATTTCTTGTAAAAATGGAAATGCTCCTTCCAGATAACCTAGGATAGATGAGTTCATTCTACTGAATTGCAAGAGTATCATTGCCCTTGAACAAGTGAGTGGCTCTCATTCTTACAGCTGTGACAGGAGGCTTGCTGAGCAAGTCTCTGCTTCCTTGCTGGAGGAATTTACAGGCTGAATTGTGTCTTGCAGAATCAAGGGCAGCAGCCTACAGCCAGATATCAGCCCAGTCTGGTTATAGATCAGCACATTTGAAATCTCCCTGTAACATGTCCCGTGGGGAGCAATTGCTTTTCAGCATTTCTGGTGAGCGCTGAACTCTGTATCTTTGCCATGTGTTCTTCAAGGGTCCAGAAACTCAAATCCCTCTACCCTCCTTTTAGTAAAAGTTTTCCAAATTTTCTGGTAATAATGCTAACTGCTAGATCCAATATAAAATTAATTTTTTTTTTCTTACAAGATACTGAATTTTTTTGCAAGGTATGAAATCTAAGATTCATATACACTATAACATTTTCAGTGTATTTGTATTTTAAAAGGATTCAGAGGCTTAACCCAAGGCATGTAACCCTTGAATACAAAGAATAAAAAGTTCAGTTCAGGGACTGGGGAGAAAGCCACACAAGGCAGTGCCAATATATGCTAAATATTCCTAAGATGTATGCCACTGTGTCTCTCTCTGCAAAGTTTTCCAGGTTAACAATGTACAGAATATTAGTATTTAAGGGAACCACAGCAAAGATTTTCACATCTGTAAATATGTAAATTAAAATGGCAGGTAAACCAGAAAATATTGTAGTGAAACCCCTGAGGTACAAGAGAATAAAACATAAAATTGTGACAAACAACAATTTGTCCAGTTACCAAAGAGAGAGAGAGAGAGAAAGAAAGAAAGAAAGAAAGAAAGAAAGAAAGAAAGAAAGAAAGAAAAAAAAGAAAGAAAGAAAGAAAGAAAGACACAAAAGGACAAGAAAATAAAAATTAAAAACTCAAGTCTTCATTACTTGAAGTCATGGGAGTGACTACACCTCCTTAATCGTTTATTAATATTCTGAAAAGACTGATTAAAGATATGATTGATAGGCTGGGAGATAATTCAGCTGTCTAAGTGTCTTCCTGGAAAGCACAAACTTCTGAGTTCGATTCTGGGTACTGCATGCCATCCCGACTCCAGAACCCCAGGTGAACCATGCCACCCCAAAACTGGGCATGGAGGTCTATCCCTCTAATCCCAGCCCTGAGGAGGCCGAGACAGGAGGATCACAGTAAGTCTGAACTGTATAGCAAAACTCTCTAACTAATAAATAAAAAAATAAAAAGATATGATTGATGTCATATCTCAGTGCTATCCGGATATTCTTTTTATGCTATGGGAAATTTAAAAAAGAGATGTGCTATCTGAAATACATAATATGAAGAACCTAATATAGTAGATATTATGCTGACATAATATCTAAAGATATTTGTTTTAAGGAATTTTAAAAAATATTTTGACCAGTATGTGTGTGTCTGTGTGTGTGTGTGTGTGTGTGCATATGTGTTAGTAACAGCAAGAAATTGTTATCTGAGGTAAAGACATTTATTTCTTTTGCTAATAACTGAAAATCATGTGTGCATTTATTTTACCATAATGTACTCTTAATTAAAATAAGTGACCTTTAACTTACTGAGTTATTCTTATGTGGTAATAAAATAGCTAAGATAGTGTAGATACAAGTTCATTAGCAGTTCTTCTAATCTAGCATCAATGTGGTACTCCAAGGTCAGCCTTACATAAACCTTTATACCTCCCAAGTGACATTGGATAGAACTCTGAAAATACCATAATAGAGTATGACTTTCACCACTATGCATAACTAGAAAGCTGTACAGCTGAGGCCAGTGTGGGGAAGCCAGAAAGACTGCATTTTGCATCAATAGTGGGGCAGCTGCTTCTTCTCCACTTGTGATCTGGGAAGGTCCTGAATGCAAAATGTTTTTGCTAACTATAATCAAAGCGTATATTATAAACTCTACATAGACAAACAGGAAGCTACCAAATTATGCTCTTATACTGATCTCATGTGGAAAATATATTGCAAATGCTAACTCAGATATTTATGATTTTTCTTCATGGAAAAAATCATCACCAAACCTGAAAGGCAAAATGAAAAAGTATACAAAAAACAATAATTGTTGCAGAGGAAGTCAGTACAGAGATTGCTTTTAATTAATTTCATTCATGTTTACTGGAGATATGGTATTTTACATACAAACTTCTTGAACTTGTTGAGATAAGAGTCTATCTGGGAAATGGTTTTAGTAAAATGGCCCTGGTTTAGCATTGTTTATGATAAACAAATGTGGAACCTATGCTTTCAGAAAGCTGGCCACATGCCACTTGTCATAGAAGCTATACAGATGTGCAGGTATAAAATAGATAGATTCTACAAAGTTAACAGTGCTCATTCCATGTAATGACCCACCAACTTTCTTACTGATTGAACAAATTGTTTTGGCACGGTGTGGGAGCTGTCCTTGGTGCCCCCAAGCTCTCACTGCTTGTGTACTGAATGTGTCTTTGGGCTAATTGGCAAGTCATGATTATGAATGCTATCCGGTATTCATGGAAGTCTCACGATAATTTTGTTTATGTGACAACTTGGTCACTGATTTATATTCTACATCTTAGAACATTGTTTCAAATTTTCTCTCATATTCAGTCGCACTGCTACACTCTCCACTGAGGAATATTGTGACACACAGGGGGGCCTAATTTCCCACATCATGCCTCTTTGGTCAGAGTGTCATCTTGATAGACTTCCAATGCTATTTTACTTGTGCTGCACTGCTTGTAATGCATCCTTTTTTTCACTTAGTGCTCTGAGACTATATTGAACATAATCCCAGAATTCTTCAACATTACTTTTTCAATGATTCTCACAGTATTTTGTCTTAGCTGTAACTTATTTGTCTTTTAAGAGGGATACCATCAACATTTTCCACAAAGACGTTGTTTTCTGTGTGTGTGTGTGTGTGTGTGCGTGCATGTGTGTTTAATGTTTTCCTTATGGCCTAATGATACAACATTTATCATGCCAAGAAATTACTCTGCATTTCCATTTTTACTCTAGAATCCCTCAAATCTCAGAATGGCTACCACATCGATGAAGTATTCTGAAACCTTTAATGATTTGTTCCTGTGATTTTAATCCTTGTTCCACTATAATGTGATTCATCAAGCTGAGGGATTAACAGCAGACATAAATTTCAGTGAGAATTCTATTTGCTCAAATGGAAAAAAATTAAATATCTTGAGGTCCAAAGAATAACATTTTGTTTAGAATTATATCTTAAATATCAAACGATATCCTTTTCTGAAGTCTTATTTATATTAATATAGAAATATATAGAATAACTTAGTTTTCTAGGTCTTTTATCTTCTATACTCTTATTATCTTGCTTAATGAATCATTTCAGCTACTCATTTTATGTTTATTCAGTAAAGTGTAATGCTTAAAATGTTCTAAACTCTGAAGTTCCAATCCAGAAGTATAAAACTTTTATACCACTACATGCACTAAAAATTGCAATATATATATATGGACAAGGAGATTAGATGAAACACTGAGAGCTTCCTCTCTTCTCTACAATTAAAAACATCAGATAATTTTAAAGGAAGATGACGATCAACAGATACAAAAATAATTCCTCAAAGTTTTCTATCCTTTTGTTACAAAGCGATTTTCCTTCTGATGGTTTTTACTTCCATATATACAGTACTCATGTGGTATTATAAAATGTATTTTAAAATGCATTAATAAAATGCTACCTATTTTTGCAAAGGTTTGATACCTGAGAACTACTTTCATTTTTCATACGACCAACTACTTGTCTACTTACTGCTTCTGGTATTTATCATGTACTAAATGTATACCTGGGGCCAGGGAGTTAGCTGAACAGAATAAGTGCTTGTCTGGTAAGCTTAAGGTCCTGAGTTCAATCCCCAGTTCTGAAGAAAAAAAAAAGAAAGTGTATACCTGATTGAAGTTGAGATCAGCAATATATTTAAGGAACAATGACATTTGAAGATGTGATTGTGTGAGCTAAACAAGCAAAAGTGGAAAGGCACAAGATAAAGCAGAAATTATATTTTATCATAATGGAATTTACCCGTATACATAGATAATAACCATTAATCACAATGAGTGCTGCATTTATAAGTCTCCACATAGCCACAGCCCAATAAGAGTTATAGAGTATCCCCATCATTTCAGAAGATGCTCTAATTTTCCTTTCCATGACGTTCCCCTTACCCCAGGGTTGAAATTCAGTTATTGACTTGCTTATCTTTATTTTCACTATCTAGCAATGAGGTTTTATGATTTTACTCAAGAGTTATTAAAGAAACTGATTATGTGTTGTTTGAAAATAAATAATAGATTATCAGTTAATAAGAATTATTTTTATAAAGTCATGTTATAAACGAAGCCTTTATAAGAGATACTAAGTGTAGTGGATTAACTAATAGTCAGTTTGTAACATGGACACACACTGAATCAGTCTATTTTTGGTCCTTACCTTGAACATCCTTTCTGGCTCCAGTGCAGATCCCTCAGGCTGTTAGCACAAAACCTTCTGCTGGTGCAGAGTACCTAGCTTCCACCACTGACCTTTGAGACTTCCCAGTGCAAATATAAGACTTTTTTAATGGGCTTTAGTACTTCAGTTGGACTTCTGGAGAACATTGTCATGGGCCACATGTCTTCAGCTGGATTCATGCAGGATGTGGCCCTGGAATCCAGACCCTTGGGTGAATTCTTTGAGTCCCTAGTGTGTGGAAAGATTTTCTTGAACTCTTCTGCTTCTGAATTTTTGAGTGAATACTATAAAATGATCCCATATATTATATGCACTGTATTAGGATTATTCCCTTGAAAACTCTCACTGAAGCATTTAGCCACTCCCTTGTACATACACACACACACACACAAATATACAATATTCTAAGCACAAGTAAGCTGAATAGAACCTTATTCTACAATAGAAAAATTAGGAAGTTAAGGAATGAGTCAAGGGGTTTTAATGAAAGTTTAGTCATTATGGTTTGTAAAGTTGAGCTTCAAAAACACAGCCTGAGAAGCTAAGAAAGTTGTTAATAATAAATACACTGGCAAAATACAAATCCCACAGTGTAATTTCTTGTTTGAATATTGGCTTCACTTTTACTCAGGAGGTTTTGTTTAAAGATTTTTACAACGCCTCACTCTGATGTAAATTCCAGGGAAGTGGATCAGGAAGCAATTGCACGTGGTAAAATAACTTCCAACTATTCAACCACATAGACTAATAAATCCTTGATCAAGTACTTTTCTTCCCTGAAGCACACTCATCAGGGACAAAAATAGATCGAACTAAACAAAAATCACCTTTATACTGTAGGTCTCTTCCCTGTGTTACTCTTAATATTTTGGCAGAAATATGATTGTACAATACCCGATGGACATATCTGGGCTGTTCTAGGTTATGTGCCATTTCTCCCCTAATTATGCCAGTTGTCACGCTGAGCCTCAACTTCAGACTCAAGAGCTTTGAAATAAGGAAAGAAAATCATTTTTGCCCATAGCAGCTGAAACCATCATTTCCCAGAGGTTGCTTTTCTTTTTTGTAAGAGAAACAGTTTTTAAAAAGAAATTTCAAAGCCAAGCTTAACGGGAATTTCTTAATTCTGCACGATATGTTCTTCAACTTTGGAAAAGTAGTATTATCATGTTAGCACTAAGTATTCATAATTGCATATATTCTCAGCTTGTTCTTGTTGGTACTACTTTCTGTTTTCCTAAATGAACAGAGGAAAATGGGCTCTGACCAACCTAGCAGATATGGAACATAATGCTAAATGAAAACTGTGACTAGTATACATAATTAATTTTCTACTAGTTATCTTGCAATTGATCAAGTTGAACGCACTGGACTCAATTCTTCTCTTCTACCAGTTCCGATCCTTTAGCAGCACCCTCAGAGCATACTCTGGATCGCTTCTCTCTACTTCTCTGACCTTAGCCATAGTGACAACTATCTCCCAGGAAGTTGCGCCATTTTTGCTCTTTCTGTGCTGGAATTTAAGATCAAAAGAGCAGACCTCATAGAACCCCATCCATCCTGCATTCATAACATCTCACTGTTTCATTCTTATTAATTAATAAGACATATGGTTTCAATAATATTTTTCAATTCAAAGTAGTTTTGAAATATCTCATCCAAGTTGTGGCTCACAGTATCTGTAAATCATTTTATTGTGATCAAATGTGTGAAATTTCTCTATAAGACATACATGTTAGGCCTTATTTTTTAAGTCTTTTACTGTTCCAATATTCAAATATATATTTTGATACTTGTTTATTTATTGAAAGCTTTGTAATTTATAGCTTTCTTTACTTCAGTTAAATTTTTAAAGGTTATAGGATGTAAAAATCAAATTCTACCATAAATATTGTTAATTAAGTCTCAGAATCATTTATGAAATATTCATTTCTCAGAAACATGGTTAAGATACTTCAGTGTTCTCTCCATCATTCATTTATTAATATTTTATCTTTTGAAACCATTGTCACCTTTACAACAGGGATTTGGATAGTTTTCTTATCTAAAATTGTACTGTTCAAACACACAGACATATTCTGTTTCATTTCCTGTATAATTTCCATTCATATCAAATATCACTACCTAATATGTATATTTCTTACTCATTTGAGTTATTATCTTCCAATTAATAATGATATAAACTCCAGAAGAATTTTGTTTGCTGTGCTACTACTGCTATATCACTTAAAATGAAGCCAAAATAAGAATACAGTAGATGTTAAAAATACATTAAATCACATTAAATTCATAGTCTATATGTCTATTTCCTTTTTTTTTTTTTTTTTTTTTTTTTTTTTTTTTTTTTTTTTTTTTTTTTTTTTTTTTTTTGTTTTGTTTTTTTGAGACAGGGTCTCGCTGTGCAGTTGAGGCTGGTCCTGCGCTCACTTCTGTAGCCCAGGCTGGTCTCGAACTCGCACCAATCCTCCTGCCTCAGCCTCCCAAGTGCTGGGATTACAGGCGTGAGCCACCACGCCTGGCTTATATGTCTATTTCCATTCCAATACAAACTATCTTAATTATTATAATTTCATGCTGAATC
>PVJA010035455.1:0-21776 GCA_004027025.1 Myocastor coypus | reverse complement strand
TAAATGTTTTTCTTTTTAGTTGTAATAATAATTGCACACTACTTACACGATGATTCAACGTATACATGTAATGTGTAATGATCAAAATAGGCTATTTCACCTCTTTATGTCTTTGTGTTTGAAGGATTTATGCTTCTAGTTTTTCATAAAGAGTATACTATGGTTCTATAAATTGTAGGTAATTGAGTATTGTACAATAGAATTCATTCCTTCCACCTATTATGTTACTTGTATTCTAACTTCTCTGTGTCACCCTTCCCACTATCTTTCCTTCACGCTATTATTCACTACCAACTCTCTTCCTTGAGATATACCATCAGGACTTTAAGATATCAAGGAGAATTTTCAGCATTCACCGTTCTGTGCCTGCCTTATTTCACATAGCATAATGTCCAGTGTCAATCTCTTGGACACAAACGATAGGATTTCATTCTCTTTATGTTTCAAAAGAAATCTATTATGGATATATATATGTAATTTTCTTTATCCACTCACATACCAACACAGACCTTGGTAGATTCCTTGTCTTGCTTATTTTGCTCTTGTTGCTGGGGCAAAATACCCAACACCCAAAATGAAGGAAGTAAGCTTTATTTAGCTCACAGTTTGTGGAGGCTTGAGTGCATACTCAGCTGGCTCCAAGGCACAGTGGTACATGGCAGAGGGAAGCCACAAAACAGCAAAACAGCAAGAGCAAACAGAGGAGCAGTGCCAGCAGTGGCAGCTGCGGCATCAGAGAGCAAGTCTCTGTCTCTTCCTTACATTGTGTTGAAGCTATCTGCCCCAGGATGGGTGTAGCCTATAATCCCAGCAGCACTCATACTCGTAATCCCAGCACTGAATCATGAATTAAACACAGACTCCAGAAGCCTGCCCCAATGACTGCATGAGGCTTTGGGGTGACATCCGGACCCAAACCATAATAATTCCATACCTGGTGAGTTTTGCTGCAACAAACAAGAGAGGGTTTGTCTCTGGCATGAGCACTTCATTTTATCTGGACAGATAACCAGGAGCAGGGTATTTGGTAGTACTTTTATACTTTTGATGAACCTGTCCTCTAATGATTATACTAATTTACATTTCCACCAAAAGTGGGTAAGAGCTCTTTTTTCTCATGTTCTTGCAGCATTTATTGCTTTTATCTTTTTGATAATTATTTTAATTTTGATGAAAAGATGCATCCTTGTGGTTTTGATTTACAGTTTCCCTGATGGCTAATAATGTTTGGCGCTTGCTCATATTTTTATTGGCCATTTGTGTATCTTCTTTTGTGCAATGTGTATTTAGGCCATTTTCTCATTTTTAAGTTTAATTCTTTCATTTTCATGGCTGAGTTTTGAGCTACGTATGTATCGTAGATTCAATCTTCTGTCGAATGAACAGTCTGCAAGTATTTTCTCCCCGTTCACAGGCTGTCTTGCCATTCTATTTATTGTTTCCTTTGCTCTTCAGAAGCTTCTTAATCCTCCACAATCCTAGTTTTCTCTTTTTGCTCTTTTGGTTGTGTTTTTGGGGTCTTATCCGCAAAATCATTGTCTGTTTGGCATTTACATCTGGAAGTGTTGTTCATATCTTTTGTTCTGAGCTTCACAGTTTGAGGTCTCAACATTTGCATCTTTGCACATGGTGGGAGCGTAGGTGTCAGGTTGCATTTCTGTGATTTCTTAGGAGAGGTTATGGTGGGGTCAGCCTTTTCCTGGTGCATGCTTTTGGTGCATGAATTTATTTCTGGGTTGCTTTATGTAAAAAAAAAATATTGACAGTTGATCAGCTACCTTTCCAGGTTAAAATTATTAACATATTTAAATATGTTTTAGATCCTTAGAAAAACATAAATGAAACACCAGCAAATTTCTGAATACTACTGACTGTTTTCTACAGATGCAGCATGAACTAGATCAAAAGTTCACATTACAGGTGGGCTGACTCCAAGTGTTATTTTCTTTGGGGGCTTGCTTTTTGTATCTTTCTTTTTTTGAATTTTTGTTTTTCTATTATGGCTGGCTCAGCCTGCCCTGGGAGTGGGGCTGGCACAGCATGTGGTGCCAGGGATACAACCACAGTCCCTGCGGTTGCCTAAGCTTTCCTCAGCAGGTGCTTTAGGCTGCTGAGCCATCTCACAGGCCTGGTTTTTATATCTTTCTTTCTATATTTTTACTTTTTAAAAAGTAATTGAGATTATATATTGAGACATACCCTGGGACCTTCATGGCACTTCAGAACCCAAGTACTCCAAAAACCTGGAATAAAAAAGGCAACCAACGTGTTGACATCTTGTTTTGCTAAGAGACCCCAGTGCTTTGATGCCCCTTTTGTAAAACTGCAACAAGTAACATCTTGAGACTACTTCATATTTTTAGAAATGTATATGCTGAGAATCTTATTTACTGTATTTCCTTAATTCCTACTTCTTAATCTTCATGTCTCTTTTTCTTGCCCTTTTTATTTTCCTTGACACCTAAAGAATACACAGTATACAACAAAAATATGCCAAGTACTTTATTTGATTGATAGAATATTTGGTAAGATATAATATAGACATACTTTTGTAATAGTATGATAAACTTAACGAATTCACTTGAAATGTTAATTTAAGGTAAACTATTCTTACAGATTAATTGGCATATTAAAGTTGGTCCTTACCTCATTGATCCATTCTAATTTTTAGATTATATTCCCAAAACTTTATTATAGTTTCATATTCAATGAGGTTGAAATGAGATTAATTGCTAACAAAACCTTAGAATAGCACAATTAGTACATAAATGGGAAAATGTCATATATTTCAAAAGAAAGTGTCAAAAAATCACGCAGAATATTTTTCCCATAAGAAGAAAGCCTTGTCCATGTAGGCTGAAAACACTAAGAAGTTCATAAAATTAGTTTTTCACCCATGAAAACAGGAAGATAAACAAAACCTGGCAGTGCTTTATAGTTGATTATAGTGGGTTTCCTTTTCTAGGGCTCTAAAGATGTTCTGTCTGGGCCACTAAACAGTGCAGGGACTTCAGCATTTAAAAATGGAGGTGAATTAGAGAGTGTCATGAGCAGAAAGACAGATAAAAGCCTGTGGAGTTTATCCATTAGGAAACATAATTAAGTGAAAAATGCAATTTGTCTCCCTACTAATGCAAGATATAGCCTCTAAGGATGTGATAAATGTGAGTAACCTAGACCCATGGAGTTAAATAATTATGTGTGAGAAGCACATTGCGGGGAGAGGGTTTTCCATCACATGGGCTAAGAAGTCTCCACCAGACAGCATTGGTGGATGTATATATCCTTAATCATCTATGAAGGTGAGCACAGACTTTAAGGTTGTTAACCTTAAAAGAGTAAGTAAGCTGAGTAGCTTAGAAAACCTAGTTTTAGGACTCTCCGAGCAGTGCGCAGAGAGCGATACCCATCAGCGTGTAGGCACTGAATGTGTGACAGCCGGTGGAATCTCTCCAAGACTGTCTTGCTGGCCAATGGAGAGAGTTGTCAGTCTATGTTTTGGAAATCAAAGAGCTATAAAAATTCCTATCCTTTTCTTCCATACTGTTCTGAAAATCACTGCCCCAGAACTACATTGTAATTCTTCGTGGAGTCCATGATGAATGTAGAAAAATATTTCAATCTCTCATTAATGTCAGTAAAGAGAGTTGGGTCAGCAAAAACAGTGGCCAAAGTGGCAGGGACATGAGCTACACACAGTGTGGAGAAGATGAGAACCCAGAAGTACACTGGGTGTGATGTTGAAGAGATGTGAATTTATCGTGAGACCAGGCACCTTTATAGTGAGTGGTTCCATGACTGTTCCAGACCCAGAAAATCTGAGAGAAAATCACAGCACCACTAGTGCAATCCACTCTTTCAGAAGATGTTAAAGACTACCCATAGTATTGCAATTGGTGTCATGGGAAGCACTTCTGGAATGATGAGAGTGTGGTTTTGGGTATGAAGAAAAGCAAAGTAGAAACTTTGCGAAAGCCTAAATAAATCTGTTGGGCTGACATGACATGGTCTGATTTCCATGAAATAATGGTCTGATTTCCATGGTCATAATTTCCATGAAATTATGTACAAAAATTTGAACTTCTTATGTCATAACGTGTTTTTGTAAAAATTTTTTTTGATACAGGGTCTCCCTGCTCAGTTCAGACTCATAGTGATCCTCCTATCTCAGCCCTGACAGCACTGGGCTTACAGGTGTGCACCCCCATGCCCTGTGTGGGGGCTGGCGTGGTGCTGTTGGTGTTCTGAGGCCAGCACAGCACGCAGTACTGGGGACTGTGCCGGGGTCATTGCCCTTAGACCACTGAGCTATCTCCCCAGCCTGTCATAGCATGTTTGAGTGAGTTTTGTTTCCAAGGGGATGATTTTCTCCACTGTAGTATTTTTAAGTGAAGAATGACAAGAGGCTCGTTTATGAGCTTTATACGGTCTGGGAAGCAGGTCCCAGAAGGTGCATGTGATAGCTTACAATAGTGTGAATTCAAATGCATTGGAAATATCTGTTCCATGTACCTACAAATGTATATGTACATATGGAACTGTTTTATCTGTCTTTGTTTTCTAAAACATATTTTTGTATAAGGTAGACATCTGAAATATTGGTGAGTTTGTTCATTTTTACTCATAATTCTAACCTTTTCTATATACTCTTGGCAATGAACCAAGAGTATATGAAATTGTGTGTGTGTGTATATACATAGTTGAATAATGTGAAATAAATAGTAATGTTTTATACACAGGCACAGTATTTACTATTATAAAATCATAATTATGGTAGCCTTTCTTTTAAACTCTGCACTTTATAGCTCCAAATTTATGTTTACTTGTATATTATACATATGTAGGCTGAAAAATTATGCAACTAATTAAAAGTTTTAATGTAAAATAAATGTATGAACCGTTTTTTAATTTTATATGCATTAATATTGGCCTGTGGGCCACTACCTAGGTCAAGTATTGGGAAGCGTGCATTGCCTTGGGGTTGGGTTTCTAAAAATCCAAAACCATGACCCTGTGACTGCCAAAGAGTAAACGTGCTGTGCTTGGAGACAAGCCATGAGGTACAGAAATAGGAAGTCAATTAACAGAAGGGAAATATGGAAGAATAGGATATTGGATATTCTTTAGAAATTGAACAAAAAGGGGTTCGGTGCAGCAGCCTGAAGTTCATATAGTTAAAATATTTTTCCCCAGTGTAGAATACATGAAGGCAAATGAAGAGGTGAGCGTTGACTCCTCACAGATGTGTCAACTCAGACTATAAGTCTACAGGATCTGAATGGCTTGTGGGAGGGTTACTGGTTCTTGTGCTTTTATGGAGAACCTCTCTGGATACTATCCTGAAGAATCAAGTTATTTTGTGAGAAAAGAGAATTTCAGGGGCTTCAACGATACTACTTGAGAGATACTGGCAAGTAGTGTTTCAGATGGAGAATTTTCTAGGCTGAAAATAGAGTAAGAGTTATCCTTATGGATAAAGGGGAAATGTAAATCCTTAAAAACCAATGTTTAAAGAAGATTCTACCCTTCTAGCTTACTTTGCTAAGGTATTTTAAGAGTAGTTTTAGAGACACCATGTCTCTTTCTGTATGATACTTGGAAAGAGGACTGAATTATGAGGGAAGCTTCTTCTTGGCTGGAAAGAGATTCATTCTTGGCAGCAAACCAGTATCTTTAGATCAAAGAAAACTAGATCATGCCAAGGAAAATGGATAATGCTCCCTAAAGGACATTGCAATGGTATCTTTATTGTTTTATTTATTTTATGAGAAAGAAATCAAAATGAAACACATCAATTTAGGGTAGTAGAAATATGAATATTTACTATGCTGTTCTCTATGCTTTTTCATATTCACAAATATAAAAATCTGTGTTGATTGAACAAAATTTGTATGTAAGAATTTCTTGTTACTCAGTTCTGCACTCTTAAGGTCCATGTTTAAACATAGAAAATAAGAGAATGAAGAGATATCAACAAGGAACCATAGGTAGGAACTTGGTACTTTTTTTTTTTTTTTTTTTTGCTGTCACTCAAACTGGTAGGTAAATGCTGACAGTGTCCAATTCTGCTGTCTGACCTCTACCCTTATTGTTTCATAAGGAGACTGAGGCCAGTGAACACCAGCAGGCCGCACCCTGCATCCTAGACACTATGTGCTATCACAAGGGCTCAACGATTGGAAATCCAACTACTCAGGGATAGCAGTGAGGGATGGCTCTGCCTAGCTTTGGAGCCTGGATTGACTCCTACTTGTGTTATTGTAAGAAAGTAATTTCCTGTTCTGTGCCTATATTACAATTCCTCATCTGTACAATGTGGTTGTAAAAATAATATCTATGGTATCTACCTTCTAAACTGTGCCATTTACATTGTTGGAAAGAGTAACTATATATATGGAAATAATTTGGCTCATAAGAAACATTCTATAAATTTCCACACTCTTGTACCCAAAGAGATGCATCTGACAGTTCTTATGGTTCACAATATCAATAAAAAAATTTATTATCTCAAGGATTTAAAATACAGCAAGAGTTATTCCTAAATCAGCATGTTAGATAGACTGAGACAATATAATGGTTGGAAACAGAAAAAAGAATTTTATTTTATTTTATTTTATTTTTTTTTTGTGGGACCAGGGTTCGAACTCATGACCTTGCACTTGCCCAGCAAGCACTTGTGCCTCAGAGCTATCTCCCCAGCCCCGAAAAAAGAATTTTAGAAAGAGCTCAAGACCATAAAGGAATTAAAAGACATTAAAGAACATTGGAAAATGTATGAATCTGATACTTGTCAGCATGTGTCAGAGTCATGTACGAGCAAAAGGACTTTAAGCTAATATAGTGAATACTAATTATGCCTTTAAAAGGGTTCACATTTTTCAGAAAAGATGTTGACAAGCAGGAGAGGGTATGCTTCTTTCTGGTGTTGCTTGGGAAATGGAAAGAAGCAAAGTACATCTGGAGGAAGATGATAGAGAAATAAAATACTGGAGTTCATTTTAGTTCAATACATTAAAAATAAATTTAAAATGAAACTAGCAACAATCATTTCTCCTTCTTTTTCATGGCACCCTTCTGAGAGGATGTAGATGTGACCTTTCTTTTGAATGTGCTCTGCCGGGATCTACTTTAATACCCCATTCATCAGGCTTCTAATGCCCTCCTGTTATGAGAGAGGAAGCAGATCGAGCTGGTGATAAGAAGTTGCTCTTGAGAAAGTGATGTATGAGCCACAAGAGCTCTGAGGAAACACAGTCACTCAAAAGAAGCTACTTCTGGCCAACATGCAGCATCAGGGCTCAATACTTGACAGTTCTTCTTGAAAATTTTAATCTTAAATGATTAGCCAAAACTGAACTAAATGCTACTTTCCCTAACCTACTCTCCATCTCTCTTTCTGAGTCTCTTCTCTTCCTGCTCTTCTACCACTTATTTTCTCTCTCCTTTCTCCTTCTCCCGCTCCTCCTCCTCCTCTCCCTCCTCCTCTTTCTTCAACTGCCCCAGCATGAAATAACTCTATGGATGTGATTTTCCAGATATGTCATTACATTAGCTCACAGAAGATTGGCTGCTGTTTCCTAGTCGTGCCAGTCCTGCCCTGCATCTGATTAGTTTGTAATACTATCAAATAGCTTCTGATGTTTATTCTGGCATTGTAAATTCTAACTTTCGCAAATAACTGTGACCATCTGAAGCTTGATGTATTTTTTGTTTATTTCTTAAAGAGAATAAAAATAGTGAAAAAAAGAGAAATGAAACAGAATTTCGCTAAACAAAATAATAGGAATTCAACAAAGGTTGTTATACTGCATATTGTAGACTTCACATTAGTTTTTTGGATTACCAGATAGAAGCATATGAAGTTGGTCAAAAAAGTCATAAAAAATTAAAAAGGGAAGAAAGAGAAAAATAGCGTTCACTGCTCCTTTCAGTAGACTAGCAGAAAGCAGCAGTACGGGTACAATAGCTACTGTAAAGGAATCTGTCAAATGGAATGAACTTCATGCAATTTTTACTCTAAAAGATCAAAGATTTTATATCTCATGTATAAATGACTACCAAGATTATTCTATAATTACGTGTCTTAGGATCATGTTCTATTCATTCTTATATACACAAAATAATGTTTATATAGTCCATGCTGACTATCTGAAATGTAAATGTACCATTTACATTTGGGAATTTAAAAAAAATTGTTCCTTTTGAAATTATGGCAAAGTCGCTGAGCCACCTGAGATATGTATTGGCCGTGTGAAGAGATGTGCATCCAAACGTTCTCTAAAGGACATTAACTATTTTTGCAGCTTATTATTTGTTCTTTTAAATAGGAACACTTAATCTTCAAGTTTGGAAGTTTTGATTTTTTAAAAAGCTAAATATTCACATTTGTGCTGTATCTAGGCCATAGGCAAGGGTGTGTGCATGATAAATCATATGATAATTACCTTGGCAGTATTACGGGTGTGCTAAATGGTATTTGAAATACTTTCTAAGTCTTAATCCACTAATTCTTAAGAAAGCCTCAAAATATTTGTACCGTTGCCATCCTGACGTCGCAGAAGAAGAAACAGAGATGCGAGAAGCAGGTACATTGTTTGCAGGGGCAGAGCTGCTGGACAGAGCGGTGGGACAAAGGCTAGCTTCTTTACTTTTGTGCTGAAACAAAATCTTTGTGTTGTGAATACAGGATTTTTAATTTAATTTTACTTATTTTTCCTTTTTATTGATATGTGCCTGTGACACCATCCGTGCATTCGTTGTGCGGAGCTGGCGCACATACACACTGCGTTCCGCTTTCCGAGCAAAGGCTTTCTACCACACGTAGTGCACAGGTGGAGCTTAAAAGCCGGGAAGATCAATTGCGATGTCTTTTCAACCTTCGAGAGAAGTTCAATCTATTTAAAAGAGCTATTGAAATCCCATTAGATGAACTGTATCAGATAGGTTTTCTATTGCTTGCCTGGACAAAATACCACAAAAGTAAGGAAACCAGGTTTCATTCGGCTCATGGTTGCCCCAGATTTCAGTCCTTGATCAGCTGTCTCTCACGAGGAAACTCTCGGTGGAAGAGGGTGGGAGAGCAAAGGTGTTTACTTCGGGAGGTCTGGGAAGGAGCCCCCTGGGGAAGAGCGCTAGTGAGGCATACGTTCTTCATAGCGCGTGCCTCAGTGACCCACCTCTTCCATGGGGCCTAAACCCTGAGAGCATGTTCAACTATGAGCTGGTTAATTCCATAAATAAGAGTAATGCTTCCATCATTCATTAACCTCTCCAGCAATCTCTTAATCTAGCCATGTTATCTGCAGAGATTAACCAGGACACAGATATTATTCAGTAAGGAAATAACTTCTGAAAATAATTTGAGCTTCTATTTTTGGAGGTTTTCAAGTACTTTGTCATCATGATTACATCATTTCATTGATTTTCCCCTCTACTCCCTTCCCAGTAAGTCTTAGCTCCGGTACATTCTAAGGATGAGTTTATAAAGACGAGTGCACTTGAATCAACAGCACTTGCATAGTGTGGATGAAGGAATGGACTACCCAGCGGCGCCCTAACGCCACAGCGAAAGAAGCTTGTATTAGCACTTCTAAGCGTTCCTCTGTGCATTCCTCAACTTGCTTGGATGTATTGGTGTTCTGGCTTTTTTTCTGGGGATAAAAAATTATACTACAATTCTTAACAGATTTGGAGAACACATTTGATGAATTATTTAGTACATGCAGTAGAAACAAGGGGAATACTCCCAGGATTGGAAGATCTCAGGAGGCTTCCTTGTAATTCCTTCACTCCACCCGCCAACATGAAAGGAAAAACAGGAGCAAGACAGACTGACTCAAAAGAGCAATTCACTAGGCAACAGCTGTCTCTGGCATAGTAAAGCATTCCATATTTTACCCTCTAACTTCAATAATAAGTAATCTTTCCCCTCACAACATCTCGAGTGTGTCATCTTTTATGACGCGTGGGTCAGCCGTACCCCCCCTTTGCACTCAAGTACCTCATCTTTTAGGACCATAAGCTCCAGAAGTGCGCTCCTCTCACTGCCCCACTAGGACATCTTTTCCTGTCTATGCGACTGGTATGTGACAGTCTTTCCCTTTAATGTGCTTAGGGAGGGACATTTCTTTTTGCATGCATACCATTTGTGACACTTTTATGTCCCTCAAGCGTCCACACTTTAATTTTTTTTCAAGACTGTGTACTTTTATCTATGGATGCTGTTTTTAGCTTCAATTGTCAATTACACGACATTATACTTTATATGGTTAAGTTCCATTTCATTTTTTTGCATGCTGAATTTTGTTGTGAGACAGACACATTTTTTTCTTTGTATCTTTGGAAGGTGCTAAAAGAGTTTGGTGGAGGAAATAAGGTATGTCCTCTTCACACTGGGTAAACATTTGATGTCCCCAAGCACAACAAAGACAATTTTGTTCTTTATCTTTCTCTCAGCATACACGTCATTCCCTTGAAAACTGCTCTTTCCTGAGATAATTTTATGCCAGGAAGGACAAAAAGGAGAGACAGTGTGTGTACAACATAGAGGGAGGCTTGTTTCAGTGTTGTTTGGGGGAGGGGCAGGAGAAGGAGATATTTGTTTAATGTCTTCAAGCTGACAAGCATGCTAATACACCGCTGTGTGTATTAATCTTCACTTCACTGATACTCAGTATTGTGTAATAGTAAATCACGGAATCTGAACCTGAAATGTTTGTGTTACCATCCCGTTTCATCATTTTTCTGCTGTATAACTTTCAAGATATCTCCTAACCTCACTATGGTCTTACTCAGGGAGAACTAATGGATTTCTTCATCATAAAATATCTAATCAGCAGTGCTGATGGAATCAGAAATGAAGCTTGTGTTTTAGGTAAGAGATAGGTTTAGTTGTTAAAGAGAGATGGAATATCACACTATAAAATGATAGATATGGTCTGGTGAGATAACGCAGCTGACTAAGTGCCTGCTTAGGCAAGCACAGGGACCAGGGTTCAATCCCAGCTCTGCACTGTCCCTGTCCCTGGATGTGCTGAGTCAGTCACCAAGACCTGGCATGGTGGTATGCAGCTGTAATCCCAGCACTGCAAAAAGCTGAAAACAGGAGGATCAATGTGAGTCCAAGTTGTGTATGAGACCCGGTACCAAATACACAAAGACATTTTAGATCTTATATAACAGAAAGCTGGTTTAACAGATGTTTGAAAGTGCAGATATATGTTAATGTCGCTGGGAGAAATCTTAAAGGAATATCAATCTTAAGCCCCTGTTTCTCAGAGATTTTGGTGCAGTTGATGTGATAGAAGGACAGGGTTTTCCTCTTTTAGTTTTGCACAGTTTTGGCAGACATTTGAATGGTTCCAATTCATTGCACGAGCTTGACAAGGATTTCTACCCAAAGTCAGTGGAGACGACCAAGAACAAAACACCCGGCGCTGGACAGAAGGGCCCACCAGCTGCTGGTGAATCACTGTCACGCACAGAGTTGGTGCAGGTGGACCTCGCCTGCTGTACAGAGATGTGGGGGTTGTGCTCAGCAACAGTGCACGCAGTCAGGGGCTGCCAGAGGAGGTTTTGTAATACCACAGGGGTGAAGCACACCCTAGGACCAAGGAGAGAATGTGATGAAGTTGTTAAAACAATTCTGGAAGCCAAAGGCGACTGAGACCCACTTGGGGAAGTAAGCAGGAGTGTGTCTGGTTCCCTTGGTTTAGGGAGGCATTTTGCTGGGCCACCTTACTCCTAGGAGCAGAGCAGAGAGGGGAACTTGCCACGAGGCCATTTGAGGTTCTCCAAATTGATCAGAGGTAAAGGAGCAGGTACTGTGCCTTAGCTCGAGTCCTTATGCCTGCACAGTCCATGCTGCATTTTCCAGAATGGCTGGAAGCTTTGGTGAGTACAGGGTTAAGAGATTTCTGTTTCCTCCACTCTCTAGGGTCTTAGCATAATTTGTTTCCAAATCACCAAAGATACTAAGACAAATTTACATAGGATTCTGTCTCTTTCTATATACACTAGATGTTTCTTACTGTAACTTGCTACAATTTCATAGTATTTTTTCTTTATATTCTTTATTATTTATATTTTCATCTCCTCTGTATGTGTTCAGCAATATGTTATAAAATTTTTGTTTATTTTCTCAGAAAGCATTCCATTACCTAAGTCTAAAATGTTTATTCCATCCTAGATATTCTAGAAAGAATGACATTCTCTCTCTCTTTCTGTCTCTGTCTTTCTCTCTGTGTAATATATTTCTTTATCCCTGAATTTCTCTCTCTTTTTTCTTTCTTTCTTTTCTTTCTTCTTTCTTCTTTTTTTTGTATTTTGGAGAAAGGTCTACAGGGTGTTCAGGGTATCATTACTACATCAGACTCAAAGTGGTCTGCCTGTTTACAGCCAACCAAGACCTGAGATTAGAGGCAGAGACTACTATGCCTAGTCTCAATTGCTGTGTCAGTGTGCCCTGGGGGTGGGGGTGGGGCTAGCAGTGCTGGCTCAGGGATCAAACCCCTGCTCCTGCACCTGCTTGCAGGTCCTTTAATCCTTTGAGCTATTTGGCTGGCCCTATCCCTAAATTTCTATAGTGTCCAAAGATCAGTGTTTTCAAGTCATATGTCCTTTTTTTATCCGTTAGTTTGTCTTATAAGTAATTTTTAATAGCTTTCTATATTCTTGTGTCTCAAATGAAGGCCAGAACTTCAGCCATGTTCTTCATTCCTATGTCTGGTGTCTTTTCGTCTATCATAGGTGTTCAGCTCTTTCCTCTGGTCTCCTCTTTTCTCTCTGCAGTAGCAGGAGCCCCACACCTCAGGCCATTTTATAGTACGCCTGATACCACTCTGTGGCTCCAAAGACGAATTACATATTCCTTTTATCTTTTAGCAGATTACTTGCTTTTAAGTGAATTAAAGTTCAGGACAATTATTTTTCCTCTTTTTATCCCAAGTCACATAGTCTTTTCTTCTTGTGCAATGCACAAATTGCCAATGCTTTTATGCTAAATATGATTTATTACCATTTCTATCTATTATTCATCAGTTACATCACTCACATTTGTTTCCACGACTTGGATTCCTTCTTATAACTTGAGGCTATTTTATGTACCATTGGATGGTTAAGAGTTTCTGAGCATTTTATTTCTTCTGCTACACTATTCAATTCCCTTTTTATTTGGCATATCAGGCAGAAGGCATTATATTCTTCTATTCCAAGGTGCTAGTCATTTTGCCATTCTCTGTTACAATCAGTCCCTGAATAACAAAGAAGTTCTGGTTCAGGAGAATGTTTATAAGTTAGGCTTGCTGATCAGTCTGACAAAGTGAGCCTTATATAGCTTTGCCACACATACAATGTATATGCATTTCTTTGTGCTTCCTACAAGTCCCCTACATGTCCCACCATGTCACCACTGCTTTTCCTGTTGCTTCTACTTGTCCTGGCTCTGATCACACTGTGTGGTAAGCACATAGCCGTACAGCTGTGACAACACCTGACAGACACCACTACTTCTGTCATCTGCTCACATCTACAAATATCCACAATGTAAAGGTCTGTTCATATTTGTGAAAGTCTGTAACTCAAATGTTTGTAATTCAGAGACTTACTGTATTTTGGAGGTGCAGCACTGTATTTTCTATAACATACCAATACTGTGTTTTACTGAGGTTAAACATATGTAGGTATAATTTTCAAAGATTTTTCATTATTATACATAATTTTCAGATTTCTCTGTATACCAGAGTATAGATGGATTACAGTCTGAGTAATCTGATAACTCTCTTTCAATAAAATTCATTTTATTAATCATATTTTGTTGATTTTATTTTATGGTATGTTCACTTTTATCATTTATTTACATTTTATCACAAATATCATTTCTATATTATCTTCCTTCCTTTGCATTTTTAGTGTTTTCCCATTTCACCTAGCTGGTTTTAATACAGTTCGTCTGTGCTATATGAATCCCAAACCAAATACTGTATTTTTATACCTGACAATACACAGAACTTACCAAAATATTGAGATAAGAAATATAAAATAATGCTTGCTATCAAGAATCTCACTATCCAATGCAAAAGTAGAGTATATTTAAACCTGCTGTTAAATACAAATTTACTGTGAACAGTACTAAAACTATTTATGTTGACAAGAAGAGAATGGTTAACTTTGAAGATGGGGGAATTTATTTCATAAATTCATACAGTCTTGGACAGAACTGCTAAAGAAAGTAGGTCACTATACAGATGGGGGTTAAGAGATTCCTGACGGATGAAATGGCATGTGCGAAGTATCAAGACATGGCATGAAAAGACCAAAGAAGGTCTGGAAATAATTCAACATTGTGGAAGCTTAGATTGTAGAGGTAGTTGTGTGAATGGTGAGAGTTATCTGTGGAAAAGCAGACAGGAGGAGACCATGAAATATCTGGTCTATAGAAACAGTTGGGAGGACAAACTGCCCTATAGGCCAGATGAAAACACTGTGAAATAAATCAGACAGAAGCTTAAAGGGAAGTGAATTGACTTGATGAGACAAACATTGATTACTACAATAGATGGGTTTTCAAGGTAGCAAGACAGAAGTCAATAAGGGCAGTTATGGGACCATTGCCTAGGAAAGAGATAAGGAGGGACTATACAGTTGTGGTGGAAAGCCTGACCTCTTAACCTTTATGTATCTTTGGGCCATCCACTGTTTGTTTTTTGGTTTTTTAGCATTACACACTATTTCTTAAGAAATATAGGTTCGTATTCCACAGAAGTAGCCAGGAAGAGTCTCAGGGCTCCTACTAGCAGTAGATTCCAGAATTTTAGTAGAAGTAGCTCAGGGCATGCATGCTGTTGCTCAGATCACATTCTTACACAAAGACTGCTCCACAGAATCAAAATTTTCATGAAATAGGATGCTAGCTTCTGTTAACCAATTTTATTACCATTCTAGATAATGGTAATGAGTGGTAATTGTTTTGTGTTTCAGATATGTGTACGTATTCCATGAGAGCAGGTAATATGTCAACCTAGAGATTTTCACAAAATTAGTTTCCTGGTGAAATGTATGCAGGAATACTGTACATTAATTTTATATAAAAGGAACCCATCTACATTGTTGTGGAAATGTGAACTAGTACAACTATTGGAAATCTACACGGAGCTTCCTTAACTAAGTAAGAATAGAAATTCAAGCTGGGCATGGTGGTGCGCACCTATAATCTCGGCACTCTGGAGGCTGAGGCTGCAGGATTGCTATGAGCTCCATATCAGCCTGGGCTATAAAGTGAGTTCAGGGACAGCCTGTGCTGCATAACAAGGCGACCTTGTCTCACAAAAAGGAAGAAAGAAAGGAAGGAAAAAAAGAAGAAAGAGGAAAAAAGAAAAGGACAGGAAAATTAAAAAAAGAAAGGAAAACAAAGACAGTATAGAAGTCCCTTGTGAACACCTATTTCGCTTCCAGGTATCTGCAAATGAGTTAAGGACGTCACTTTATAGGGATGAATGCATCCCATGTTTGTAGCAACATTATGCTTCATAGCTGAATCTTGGAAGTGGCATATGTGTCTACCAACATATAATGGTTAAAGAAAATGTGGTATTTAAAGAACATAGAGTGCTATATTTTTACAGAGAAGATAAGCTCTAGTCATTTTTAGGAAAATGCGTGGACTTCGAGACTATAATTTTAAGTAAAATAAATCTTATGAAAAGCCTTAATGTTGGGTGATTTTTTTATATGAGAACCTAAAACATAAAGAGGAAAAGATAAATGTTGGGAAGCAGGGAGATAGATCTTTCCCCAGTTGGAAAGGGAGATCAAGAGATGGAGGAAAAGGAAGCTGAAGAAAATGAAAAAAGATTTAAAATAGGTATTGTGCTAATGTTCCCCACGGGTAGTATCATTATGTATGGCAAACATGTACGAATAAATATGGAAACAAACAATGTCCTTAAATAGTGTAGTTTTTTTTTTTTTTTTTCAAAAATTGGATCAAGTCACTGTGTCCTGGAAGAATCAAATAATACTCATATTTAGTTGGAATATGTCATCCATTTTCCTCTCTGTTAATCTCATGGGCAGTATCTTTTTCACCTACAGGTTGGAAATGATTTTAGTTACTTACCAAAATTCTTCAAATGTTTCACACATTGTTTTAATTCATTCCAGAGTTTTGTTTTTGGATTGTCATCTCATCCTTTGACATGCATTTCCATACTTGTATCTTTTCTTAAAATCATGATCACCTTCAACAGAACATTTTGACTGACCTTTTCAGATACAAAAGTTATTATTTTGTTACATAGGTCTTGCTTTAACTTGGTCTTAACCATGTAGCAGAAAAGTCTAACTATGAGGTATAAAAAGTAAAGCCATATTAATATGTTGAGCTATAAAAGGCTCAAGTCAACAGCTGCCATTGACAGTTTTGCTGATAACCCACTACTGTTATGGACTACTGGACTACATGTACAACTACTTTCTCTTAGTTTAACGAGAGGAAAGATTTGTACTAACAGTGTTTACAAAAAATATCATTTCTGTATCTTTTAGTCTAAACAGCTACTATGAAGGCAACAATATGCAATGTATTAATGATTGTAACTGTCCTACTAACCTGTTTCAAAACTGTCTCACTGTTATTTCTTTCTCATCAAAATTAATAAAATAAAAAATATGATCTCGATGGTGTACTTTCCATCTTTCCTTCCATGTGCTCAGAATCCTGAGCTGTAGAGCAGTTCCTGCTGTCCAGTCATCACCAGGTACAGAGTCTATCAGACGCCATTCACTGCATTGTACTATTTCCACTGTTGGTGTATTAAGAACTGACACTGTGACGTTAACCAGTGTACACATTTAAGTCACTAAGCAAAAAGTGCCTCACTTTTCTAGCAAGTCTCCAGAATGTTTGCTGCTCCTTTAGTGCTCCCAGGAGCACCATCCTGGTTTACTGCCCTTAGCAGGGGCATTGCCTCCTCCACCTCTTCCTTCATCCCGTCTCTCTGCCCCACCACATAGGTCTCTGGATTCCAGATGCACCTTCCACCGTATGCTTCATCTGTTCCCACTGTGGTCCAGATGCCTTCAGCTTCCTTCTGGGGAAATGCAGGATCTTTGCACGACCTCTCCTGTGAGCCATTCTTCTGTCTTTTTTGCCCAAGTCTGCTTTATTTTTTCCCCAATGTGCCGCAGGTGCATATGGCGCTTCTTCCCAAAGCAGATGTATAATGCCTTCACCTTCTGTTCTCCTAACATTGCTGTTTTATATGTCCCTGGTCCTCTTCTTTATCTTCCACGCTCCCAGCCGTGTTATCTTTTCTCACTGCAAGCATCTATCAGTGTCACTTGCTGTAGGACAACAAGTTGCTTCTCTTGTTTTAGAAGAAGAGCAACATTTCTATGTTTTCTTGGTTCAGTTGTGATCACTGTTTTCTGTGTACATATAATTTGGCTTTATTCTTTTGGAACTGTGTTACTTATAATTTTAACACTCCAATAGGAATATATGTTGCATTGAAAATTTATTTGAAACACAATAAACAATCCCAGCCCACTATCTATCTATCTATCTATCTATCTATCTATCTATCTATCTATACTTAGGGAAGGGTCTACAGTGACAGGGTGTTCAGGGTGTCACTACTAGACTGGACTGGTAGTGATCCACCTGTTTACTGCCTCCCAAGAGCTGGGATTACAGGTATGAGCCACCACGCCGCCACACTAGTCTCAATTATCTTTTCAGCACACCCCAGGGGGTGTGGGTGGGACTGGCATGGCAGGCCTGGGGATTAAACCTCTGGCCCCGGCGCCTGCTTGCACATGCTTTAATCTGCTGAACTATTTGACCAGCCCCATCATGTCCTTTTAATTTATATTCATTATTGCATTAAGAAAATTCTTGCTCAGAATTTGCTACAAACAAGGCTTAGAGCTAGATCTTGTGCTTGTCAAAATGAAAATGACATAGCAATGGTGCTGTCATGTAAAGTACGGTGTAATCTTTCTCCACTTTTGGAGAAATGGAAAAAGTTCTTTGACAACACTTTGTATCCATTAGAATGCAAAGAAGAGCTGTGTGCGCTTATATGTGACATACATTATGTAGATATTTTTCTTTGCAAAGCTGCTCTTGGGACATTTTTGAAGTTAGTACTACTGTGCTGTGTTCTCTCCCTGTGTGCTGTGATGACCTGGACCTTCACTATTACTGAATTCAATTTATTTACCTATCAGCATAACATAGTAATACTTTAGCGAAATAAATATTTTCCTCTATCAGTTAGGTCCATTCAGAGTTCTGCTTATGGTTTTTCCTTGCATAATCAAAATGTTTGCTTCTCACCCTCCCAAATGTCCCCTATGGGTAACCCTCTGCATAAGAATTAGGCAATGTGAATTATACTCATTAACTCTTCTGTCTGCCAGTCAGTTCTTCTACCAGTGTGCTTTCACTCATAATAATTATAACTGGGAACACTGTAAATTTTCTTGTCTGGCACAGAAAATATCTGCGAAAAACTGTCATTTGTCCCCGTAGTGCTGGAAGGAGAAGTGATTTTCCTCATAAATATTAAGTTTTTCTGGAACATGGTCCTGACCAACTTTCATTTGTTTATTTGGCTTTGAGGTAAATTATCTTAATTCTGTTCAATGCTTAACTTTCCTTTATTCTTTAAAATATGGAACCTTTAGCTTTTCTCCATTTGATTACTAAGCCAGTGCACTGTTCATGTTTCCTTCTACAAATATTTATTAAGTAAATACAGCGTGCTAGGAAATCTCCAACCATAGACAAATAAAATTCCTACCTCATACACCTTACATCTTAGACAGGGAAACAGAAAGTTAACAGGCAAAATTAAATGCATAGCATTAAGAGTGATAGGTACGCACTTATAGAAAAGTGGAGGGGATGAATAGTGGTAAGCTCTGTATAGACGAGTATTGAAGTGGGTCTGTGTGGAGCCAAAGGGGGAGACTGCAGGTTAGATAAGCCCCACTGCCGTCACTGACCTGTGATTGTGTCCAGCATCAGTAAAGGCAAGGCCACCAAGTTGGCGGTTGAATGGAGGTGGGGAGGGAAGGAACAGGAATTCAAGGGTCCAAAGCAGAGCTGTAAACTGACATGCTCAGAAAACTGGGGGGAAGTCTGTGATACGAGAGCTGTCCCTTCTCACCTTTAAGTCTTCTCACTGGTAACATTATGTTGGCCTGTAATCTTTTACTTTTTGCTGCAGCCATGTGAAATAGCCTTTATTTTTGATAAACGGTTCCTTCATCCCACCAAGGTACAGTAAATGGTGTTTTAATATTCATATTTTTAGTTTTCATTTATTTATTTTTATGTATTTGTTAAGGAACCCACTATACAATTCGGGCTCACGGTGATTGCCCTGTGTTCAGCCTCCCCAGCACAGGGATTACAGGTGTGCGCCACCACGCCAGGTCTCCATGGCTTTCTCAGTATGTCTGGAGTAGGGCTGGTGCAGCATGTGATGCCAGGGATCTAATCCTGGTCCTTGCATTTGCCTAAGCAGACACTTAGTCTGCTGAGCTATCTCACCGGCCTTTACTATTCATTTTTTAATGTGATACTCTATCTTCTCTTGTTCTGGTAGCCCATTTCATTTTATATTTCTTTAATCTTAGTTTCATAAATCTGTTATTTACTTTTTCAATTATGCCTTCTGCACTTTTTAAAAAATGTCTGGAATACATTTATTTTCTAATACATTATCAAAATACTAGTTTTTACTCTTTGAATACTGAATTGCCTTGACAACTGTTTAGAAAATAATTTGTTCAATAAATATTTAAAAGTTACTTATTTAGCAATATATGAAGGACTAACCTAAATACACAGAAAGTGTTAGAGAACAGCAACCTGGATTGGACCCGCAAGAAAATATTCTGCAGGAATTAGAATTTAATCAATATAGTCCAACTTGAGAGGGTCAACGAGCTTTGGGGTGTTTGAAAAGATAAAATCAAGCAATACAATTTAGAGAGGACAATTAAGTTTTGGGAAGAAAGAGAATTGATTGAGAAATCTGACCTGAACAGTCAACATTACAGTGCTTCTCATCTATTTCAACTGAGAGGAAACATCGACAACAACAACAGCAACGCCTGCGATGTGCCCTTAGGGTTCTTCAAACAAGAGGACTCCCTACGAAGGACTGAAATGAAATTCTTCCAGTGGTTATGGAGCTGCATGTCTCCTTCCATTTTCATTGCTGTTTCTTAGTTTGTAAGTTCTTTTTACCACATTTCCACTTCTGATCTATCATTGATCGCCATCCAGTTTGTAAATCAATGAACAGAGTTCATTAAAATATGTAGTAGAGAAGATATAAAGACTCTTGCTTTCAAGGAGCTAGCTGTAAGCTCACTACTTTGGTTTGAATGTGTTCTCCAAAGCTTCCTGTGTTGTAAAACCAATTCTCAAAGTCGTATGTCAATAGAGCATAGTTGGACACAGGGCATTTGGGAGATAATTAGGATTAGACAAGATCAGGAGTGTGGGGAGCCAATACGGAAATCAGTGACTCCGTAAGAGGAAGACAGATCCAAGTCAGCACACTTCTGCTGGGCTTATAATGTCCTCCACCATGTAACTTTGCAGCAAGTCATCCATCCCCATATGTCACTGCCTTGTTCCTAGTATTTCTGTCTCCAGAACCATAGCTAAGTATCCTTCTATTATTTATAAATTATTCATCCTGTGGTATTCAGTGATAGCCACAGAATAGAATAATATACTCATGAAGAAGCGAATAATTGAACTTCTAATTCTCAATGCATATTAAGAATTATAAATATAACCATTGTTAAATTTAAAAATTAAAAATATTAAATCATAAAAAAGAATTATAAAGTGAAATGTAACAGTAAATTATGAAACCCTAAAGCTGTACGAATTGAGAGAATGGAAAAAATTTGATAATCTAATTAGTAGAGAAGGCAGTTGAATACATAAAAAAATGTACATAGAACCAATGGATACCGATAGGTAGAAGAGGGGAGTAGAACATTTCATAGGTATCTTTCTCTAGATAAAACAAATAAAAAAGTAATTGGCTTCATTCATGAAATCAGTGGTTAAAAGATCTACATAGCTATGTAGTTTTTATTTAACTGTTGAAGACTGAGAAGGTACTACATAGTAGACTAAAGGCTTTTAAATAAACCTTGGGATTTAGTGGTAAACTATCTTTCCTCCAATTAGGTTCTCTAGAGAGAACATCTCAGTAAAGACATAAAAATGGGCAGGCGAGGGAGTTAATATTAAATATGGGAGTGTTTTAAAGGAATTTAAATAGTGCAATGGGACAGAAAAACGATGAGGAAAGAAGGTAACTAATGTGTATAGTCAGGATGCTACAGCTTAATGTCGAGAGAAAGTCAGGCACAGGAACATCTGAGAAGGGAAGCATTTGGCAAACAAGAGGAGAAACATGTAAGCATGGTTGGTGGGAAAGCTTGGACTTATCCTACACTCAGGGAGAAGGCTCATCAGTGAGGTAGGGTCAACAGTGTGTGTGCTATGCTGCTCTGACCTCCAGGGCACACTGAGATAGAGATTGAGACTGGGCATGGTGGTGCACACCTGTAAGCCCAGTACTTGGAAGGCTGAAAACAGGAGAATCACTATAAGTCTGACTTATATAGTGAGACCCTAAAGACCCTGTACAAAGAAGAAGAAGAAGAAGAAGAAGAAGAAGAAGAAGAAGAAGAAGAAGAAGAAGAAGAAGAAGAAGAAGAAGAAGAAGGAGGAGGAG
>PVJA010035454.1:0-21828 GCA_004027025.1 Myocastor coypus | reverse complement strand
ATCCTCCTGCCTCAGCCTCCCGAGTGCTGGGATTACAGGTGTGCGCCACCACACCTGGCTCACAGGCACCTTTGGAAGGGCCGTTATTCCACTGTCCATGATTGGTTTGGACAACCATATGGATTGCTTATGCATTAGTCAAAAGTCTACTAGGCTTCTTTACATGGGTGTCTCCTGGCCATTGGCCATTTTGAATAATGGTAGATAACTTCCTGATCTACCAAAATTCTGGCTCTACTGTCTTTCTCCTATTGGCAAATGGCAACAGCATCTAGCTTGTTAATTCAAATCAAAAGTTAAAAACACAGGTGCTTGTCTCAATAACTTCTCTCGTTGCTGGGACAAATACCTGACACCCAAAATGAACAAAGGAAAGATTTATCTAGCTCACAGTTACTGGAGGTTTCAGTCCACTCAACTGGCTCCAGGGCAGAGAAGCATGTGGCAGAGGCCAGCAGTTCATGGCGGCAGAACAGCAACAAAATGGCAATAGAGGCAACTGACCAACCACAGCAACAGAAAGCAACATAGCGTTTGTCTCTCTGTCTCTCTTATAATACATTCAGGCTCTCTGCCTCAGCCTATCCACTTCAGGCCACATCCATAATCCCAGCAATACTCAGACCCAAAACCCCACGAGTACTGAAACACATAATCCCAGTGGATCATGAGTCAGTCTCAAACTGTAGAAGTCCCCACATCATGATTGCATGAGGTTCTAGGGGGACAACTAGACACAAACCATAACAGTGGTGTACTCAATTCCATCCTTTTATCCCCTGTATTCAATGTTTCATCAAATTGTCCAAGGGCTACAGTTTGCCTTCACTCCTTTCCATCCTTGTTGATACCCTTCCAGTCCAAGCCAGCATTTCTTGCTTGAACTTCTGGAATCACCTCTTGAGTTCTGCTTTGTCTTGAGACAGGGTCTTGCTGTCCACAGTGCCTAACAGGTGTTGAATATATGCAGAAACCTTGCCTTCTCGCTCTGCCCCAAGCACACTTCACTTACTCCTATCTCTCACACTACTTTTGCTGTCTTCATCCTTCAATGCTGTCTTGTCTGTTCTTGAGTAATTAATGTTCTTTGATTTTTTAAAAAAAAAACTTCAAGGCTTGGGGCCAGGGAGATAGCTCCGTGGCACAAGTGCCTGCCTGACAAGTGCAAGGTCATCAGTTCAAGCCCCAGTCCCGCCAAAAACAACAACAACAATGAAAACTTCAAGGCTCAGTACTTCCCAAGAGCCCCTGCTTGTTACCACAGCCCCTCCCATGTTGGGCCCTTTAGTCATTTATTTAGTAAGTGTCCACAGTATTGAGCTCCTTGATAGTCTTGTCAACAGTTGATACTATACAGCATGTCTTTGCTTATGCTTGCTTTACAATTATAGCCATTTTGCCTTAAGACTGTAAGTTACTACTGGATAATACTGCACCATATATTATAGGCCTGCTAAAGCACTTACTCCTGTGTGGTGCACACTGGTGGCCATAAAAGAGGAAGGCAGAACACTCCCGGGTAACCTCTGGGAAAATAAAAGTGGCTGGAAGTTCATGTTAGAAATAGAACTAGAGTTTTAGAGTTGTTCAGACAGAAAAATAAGGCCTATACTCTTTCCCTTTTTAATTTCTTTAAAACAATCAAAACCAATCTTAGGGGCCCGGCAGGATGGCTCAGTGGTCTAAAGCGCCTGCTTGGGAAAGCTTGGGTGGCTTCTGGGACCGCGGTTTGATTCCTGGCACCACATGCTGCACCAGCCCTGCCCTCAGGGTGGGCTGAGCCGGCCATAAAAATGAGTGAATAAACAAACAAAGGTTCTGAAACAAGAAAATAAATAAAATAAAATAAAAATTATTTAAAACAAAACAACAACAACAAAAAAACAATCTCAGCAAACATTCCTGGGACAAGTAGCAAGAGTTTAGCCATTTTATGTTTTTGTTTTACTGAGACAGGGTCTCACTATTTGCTTCAGGGTGGCCTCAACTCATGGCGATCCTCCTGCCTCAGCTTCCCAAGTGCTAGGATTACAAGCATGCACCACCACATCCAGCTTTATTAGATCTCTTCCATACAAAAGAATACTGTACACAGAAAATATGCTATAATGTACATAGCAATGGTTTGGGATTTTAGATTTTGTACAAAAACTATTTTTAAAACTTTCAGAACCTTTGCAAAGCTGTTTGCTTCAAGCAAATTTTAAAAAGTAACAAATATGAAAACAAAAACAAAAATAAAAATGAACCTTTCATTCCTGTCAGGGTTAAGTATTGTTGCCTTCCAAACTCAGAATGTGCCATAGATGAGATTTTCTTTCTTTTTTTTTTTGGTGGGACCAGAGTTTGAACTCACGACCTTGCACTTGCCCAGCAGGCACTTGTGCCTCGAAGCTATCTCCCCAGCCCCTCGAGATTTTCTTTTTTTATAAAATTTTATTAATTTTATTTTATTTCATTTCTTGTTTCAGAACTTTTGTTTGTTTGTTTGTTTATTTTTATGGCCGGCTCAGCCTGCCCTGAGGGCAGGGCTGGTGCAGCATGTGGTGCCGAAGATCGAACTGCAGTCCCTGCAGCCGCCCAAGCTTTCCTAAGCAGGTGCTTTAGACCACTGAGCCATCCTGCCGGGCCCCCATAGACGAGATTTTCATGTTTGTCTGCTAAATGACTTTCCTAGTAAAATTCAGCTTTCCATAGATGTTGAAAAGTGAGTTTCTTGGTATACTTAAAAAAAAAAATATTTCTATTTTATTTTTTCATTTATTTATTTATTAGTATTATGTCCAGCTCAGCCTGCCCTGGGGGTAGTGTTGGCGAAACATGTGGTGCTGGGGATTGAACTGTGGTCTCTGTGGTTGCCTAAACTTTCCTAAGCAGGCACTTTAGACCACTGAACCATCTTGCTGGCCTCTTTTTTTTGTCTTTTTGAGACAGGGTCTCTCACTATGCAGTTCAGGCTGGTCTTGAGCTAGCTCACTTTTCTAGCCCAGGCTGGTCCCAAGTGCTGGGATTATAGGCATCAGCCACCATGCCCGGTGTGTCCTTGGGTGCATTTATTTATTTATTTATTTATTTAAACTTTATGTTATGGCTGGTTCAGCCTTCCCTGGGGGTGGGGCTGGCACAGCATGTGGTGATGGGGATTGAACCGCGGTCCCTATGGTTGCTTAAGCTTTCCTAAGCAGGCACTTTAGACCACTGAGCCATCTTGCTGGCCCTATTGGGTGCATTTTATTTTATTTATTTATTTATTTATTTTTTTGGTCTTTTTGAGACAGGGTCTCACTATGCAGTTCAGGCTGGCCTTGAGCTCACTTTTGTAGCCCAGGCTGGTCTCGAACTCACACCGATCCTCCTGCCTCAGCCTCCCAAGTGCTAGAATTACAAGTGTGCGCCACCATGCCCGGCTTTGGGTGCATTTTTTTTTTTTTTGTCTTTTTGAAACAGGGTCTCGCTATACAGTTGAGGCTGGCCTTGAGCTCACTTTTGTAGCCCAGGCTGGTCTCGAACTTGCACCAATCCGCCTGCCTCAGCCTCCCGAATGCTGGGATTAAAGGCGTGCGCCACCACGCCCGGCTTTGGGTGCATTTTAATAAGACAAAGTTCTAAGAGTTTAAAGGTTTTGGTCAGTTAGGTATTTAACTGTAGTTTTATAATTCTGATTAGTAATGAGTGACCAGCACAATATTTTTTTTTGGAAAATAAATTTAATAGGAAAATACTTTCAACATATTGAAAACCTGAGTGTGTGTGTGTGTGTGTGTGTATATATATATATATATATATATATATATATATATATATATACATATATGGGGGCTAGGGAGATAGCTCCGTGGCACAAGCGCCTGCTTGGCAAGTGCAAGGTCGTGAGTTTGAACCCTGGTCTCACCAAAAAAAAGAAAAAATATATATATGTATATATATATGCAGGAAAGATGTATATGTATAAATGAGAAGCTTAATATTAGACACTAATGCATTTTAAGTATACAGATGTTATTTGAAATATACAGATATAAATTTTACATAGAATTTCTTTTTTTCACTTTTTTTTTAATGGCCAGCTCAGCCTGCCCTGGGGGTGGGCCTGGCACAGCATGTGGTGCCGGGGATCAAACTGCAGTCCCTGCGGTTGCCTAAGCTTACCTAAGCAGGCATTTTGGGCTGCTGAACCATCTCATCGGCTCCAAATCTTTGTATGTGTGTGTGGGGGGTGTAGTACTTGCGACTGAACTCAGGGCCTTCCACTTGCCAGGCAAGCACTTATTCTACTGAGCTATCTCCCCGGCCCCCTAGAATTTCTAAGACAGAGCAATCTTTGTACTTATTCTGAGCTATCTCCCAGCCCCACAACAGAGCAATCTTGAAATTTGATTTTTATACACCCTATGCTAAATACAGAAAAAAAATTAATTTTTAAAAAACCCCACTACACATAGTCAGGTTCAAGTGTTTTCACTCTCTACATCACTGGTTCTCAACCTTTCTAATGCCGTGACCCCGCAATACAGTTCCTCATGTTGCAGTGACCCCAAACCAAAAAATAATTTTGGTGGCTACTTCAAAACTGTAATTTTGCTACAGTTATGATTTGGAATGTAATAAATTACATTTTCTGATGGCTTTAGGTGAGCCCCACTGGGCTTGCCACCACCCACAGGTGGAGAACTGGTGCTCTACATTTTGCAGGGATATGTGTGTCAAACATTTCATTTGATCTTTTCTCGGCAACTGGGACATCTTGTGAGAAAAACTCAAGATGAATAATTGATTTTTTTCAGGGTAGGTTTGCAAAGCAAGTAAGACAGAGCAAGAATTCAGGCCACGTGAGCTGCACATGACTTCAACTAGAAGACAGTCTGTGGGGGAGAGTTAAACAACCCAAGTAAGAACTGCCTTCTCGCAACAAGTATCTAACCCTAGGATGCTTCATATTTCAATAGGAAGGATGATTCTACTAAAAGAAGAGATCAACTTTAAAAGCTTCTCTTTTGATCTGGTTTCTGATAAGGCCTAATTTCCACTGTAGTATGTGCTCTCAGAAGTGATTAGTAGTCATGAGTTCATGGATGACATACAGGTTGGCCACAGATCAAACTGGGTGAAACTACTCTGTGTAAGACTCACACTGTAGTGACTCTGTGCCTGCAGCTGAACTGTTGACATGGTCTCTGCTCTGCCACTTCAAACTTTACTTATTTATACTATGGTCAGCTCAGCCTGCCCTGGGGATGGGGCTGGCACAGCATGTGGTGCTGGGGATCGAACCAAGGCTCCTGTGGTTGCCTAAGCTTGCCTAAGCAGGTGCTTTAGACTACTGAGCCATCTAGCTGGCCCAGCTGTCATTTGAACTACTTGTTTCTACGTGGTGTCATAGGAACACCCTTACTTGAGAGCCATGTTTCTCTTCTCATGGCAAATAGCACATCTTATTATTGTTAGGCTTTGCTTATAAAACCTGGAGGGAACCAGGCATGTTGGGGCCCGCATAATCCCAGCCCTTTGGGAGGCTGCGGCAGGAGGACCATAGGTTCAAGTCCAGCCCTGATTTTTATTTTCTCAAAATAAAAATCAAACCCCAAAACCCAAAAAGGGTTTTACACACAGTTTGGTGGGAATGCCACTGTGACAGCGTGGTGCTGGGAAACCTGTTCATGGTGCAGGTGTTCATTCGGACATCGCTGTGGGCTCTGAGATGTGGAGGTCCAAGGCAGCTCATTTCCAAGAACAGCAGCTGGGAGGACCCTCTCACTCCTCGTCCATGTACCCATGTGAGGTTACTTTCCTCTGTGACTGCAGCATGCCCCTAGCTGGTGCATTTCTAGTTCTGTTCATTTTTACGAAGTTGTTTTTTAGATTTCAGTTTTCCACTTCTGAAGAACTTCTTTAATTCCCTTAATTCCTGGGGCTTCAAGCTCTGGTCCACCCCTGGGGTCAATTTGTAGCTCAGAGGAGACACAATGTAACCATTTTGGTAAAGACATATTCTCTTGCAGAACTCAAAGGTGCTGAACATAACTCCAAAATATGGAATGATCTGTTAAACATAAAATAAATATTATTTCCAATTCTTAGGATGGGACTGGGAGATTGCTCAGTGTAATAAGCACCTGCCTAGGAAGTGCAGGATCTTGAGATCAATCACCAGTACCACTAAAAAAAAATATACAATCAACTCTTAGGAGGAAAATGTCAACATGTCCACAATTTGGGTGAGTCAGGATATACTGAGATATCAGTGGAGGGCAACACAAGGTGGGAATTCTCTTTGGAATCACGGAAGGTGACAGAGGAAGGCTGCTACGGTGTGGGTCGTGAGAGGTATGGTGGAGTGCCAGAAGCGCCTGGGCTGGGCAAACGGTGGGCCTGGGCTGCTGTGCACAGTGGTGACTCGACACTGCCTATCAATGCAGGTTGGCTTTGCCTGGTTTCAGGGACATGATAGCAAGTGCAAGGCTCACCCAGATTCACCCTTTGGTCATGGACTTGACATTAGGAACCTCCAAGTCAGATGCTTAGCTCTTGTACAATGGGGCTGACAGCCAGTCTGAGTCAATGGCCTTGTGTTATCCTCAGTGCTAATGGCTATTTCCATGGGAGCATAGGCAAAGGAAATGGTAGAACTGGGAGACACAGAGAAGCAATGCAAACTGCCCCCTCACCTTTAGTAAGTTGGCTGTCAATCCACTCCAGAGACCCAGGACCCCCTGGGCCTTTATGATCTGCCGGAAACAGTCCACAGCACCTGAGAAATGGACATCTACCCCTCCACAGTGGGGAAGGTAGGGGCTCTGAGCCTGGCAGGAAATAGAAGGTGGCTGGAATGATTTCAGTGTCAGGAAATAAATGGCTAGTACCCAGTCTGAAGCCCATACTCAGGATGCTACACTCCTGTGCAAGATAAAATGGCAAAGAATGAGCCGGGCATGGTAGCGCACACCTGTAATCCCAGCACTTGGGAAGCTGAGGCAGGAGGATCAGTGCGAGTTCGAGACCAGCCTGGGCTACAAAAGTGACCTCAAGGCCAGACTGAGCTGCATAGTGAGACCTTGTCTCAAAAAGACAAAAAAAAAAAAAAAAGGCAAAGAACGGCTGCCATAGTATTTTTCTTGGCCCATGGGCTTAGAATGAACATCAATGTGCAATCAAACCATGATGCTGTCTTCATGTATCTGTGGTTTATTCTGTTAGGAAGGGCAGGCATTCAGGAGATCTGATTCTGTATTTACATTCTAGTCCAGCCTACACCCTCTATGTACAATACTCTGAAGCCCTTAACCAATCTCAGTGCCCCCCTGCCTCTTTGCCTTAACTACTCCCTCCATTGAAAGTGACTATAGTAATAAGGGCTGCTTATCCCCACAGTATGGATGTCACTTGTGGGAAGCACAGCAATGGTGGCATTCTTCTAGCTCCTTTTGCTGTTTCTAGACCCCATCTCTTTCACTCGTATGCTAAAGACACTCACCTGGGGCTCATGGCACTAATTCACCCTTTGTCCTGCTATAGCTACTGACCTCCTGGCCCCTCTTCCACACTCACTGAAGGCTGTTACACCAAGTGGCTCACTCGTGCCCAGCCTCATCACCCTCTTAGGTAACACTGAAGATGACTCATGCCATCCTGGCAGCTGGTCTTCAACTTCAGTGATCCTCACCATTAAGCCACTTTCAGCTGGTCCGTGGACCTCATTCCTGCCCCTAAAATATCCTGACTGAACCACATTATCATCAGAAGGCTTCATGTCTGAATGGAGCCTTCTGTTTTCTCCACTAGAAAGGAAATTCGGGGGGCCCGGCAGGATGGCTCAGTGGTCTAAAGCGCCTGCTTAGGAAAGCTTGGGCGGCTGCAGGGACCGCGGTTCAATCCCTGGCATCACATGCTGTGCCATCCCTGCCCTAAGGGCAGGCTGAGCTGGCCATAAAAATAAATAAACAAATAAACAGAAGTTCTGAAATAAAATAAAAAAAAAAGAAAGGAAATTCGAGGGGCTGGGGAGATAGCTCCGTGGTACAAGTGCCTGCCTGGCAAGTGCAAGGTCATGAGTTCAAACTCCAGTTCTGAAAAAAAAAAAAAAAGAAAGGAAGGAAGTTCTGGGTTGGGTACATAGGTTGGTGGTTTAAGTGCTTGCCTGGCAAGCACGAGGTGCTGAGCTCAATCTCCAGTACTATATGCTGTGCTGGCCCTGGAACTGGACATGGTGGGACATGCCTATAATCTCAGCATCAGGATGTTGAGACAGGAAGATCACTATGAGTGTGAGCTGCGTTGTGAGGCTCTCTACCAAATGAATACATAAATAAAAGAAAATCAATGATCAAACAGAATGACTTTTCAGTATACCATCTCTCTGTAAAACCAACACTACTTGTCCACTATGAAAGGTGATCACCTTCCAGCTGGCTTGCAGCAGTGGTGTTCAGCTTGAATCGGGGTGCACACATGTGACAGCTTGGCTGACTCTGAAATATCTATAGCAGTCCATGGCAATGGAACAAGGGTCTGCCTTGCAGGAGAGGCACTGAGTAATAGTAATAAGAGCATAATATTAGAATTGGACAGGGCCCGGCAGGATGGCTCAGTGGTCTAAAGCACCTGCTTAGGAAAGCTTTGGCGGCTGCAGGGACCGTGGTTCAATCCCTGGCACCACATGCTGTGCCAGCCCTGCCCTCAGGGCAGGCTGAGCCAGCCATGAAAATAACAAACAAACAAAAGTTCTGAAACAAGAAAAAAATAAAATAAAACTAAAAAATTAAAAAAAAAAAGAATTGGACAGGTCAAGCTCTAGTCCTGGCTTCCTTGCTTACTGGCCATGTGACCTGTGGCAACTAAACTTCTTGAGCTTTAGTTTCCTAAGTAAGAAAATGGGAATAATACCTACTTCAGAGGACTGTTGCGAAAGCTCAACATATGGGGGCCCGACGGGATGGCTCAGTGGTGTAAGGCGCCTGCTTGGGAAGGCTTGGGTGGCTTCAGGGACCGCGGTTCGATCCCCGGCACCACATGCTGTGCCAGCCCTGCCCTTGGGGCGGGCTGAGCCGGCCATAAAAATGAGTGAATAAACAAATAAAGGTTCTGAGACAAGAAAAAATAAATAAATAAAATAAAAAATTCTTAAAAAAAAAAACCTCAATATAAAGCATTTGGCATATCAGCCATGCAGTAGGATTATACCTAGGAGCAAGGATTGCTATTCATTAGTAGTATGTGTGAGACCAGGTCATAACAGGCAGCAGGCAGTCCAGGGCCTCAGTAAGCTGAGACAAACCCCAGGACGTTGGAGTGCAAGGCAAGTCTGCCCTTCTAATGTCAGAGGCTTAGCAAAAGTGAAAAGTGACCAGAGGTTTCATTTTTGTGTGCCCAACAACACTGCCCATTGTTAACATTTATGGCTAGCTGTCCCCTGCAAAGCCTCACGCAGTCATGAGTCTACTTTGAGAGTTTGTGATTAACTCATGAACCAATGCTGGGATTACAGGTATGAGTGCTTTATCTGGCCTGGGGCAGACAGCCTGAATGCGGTGTAAGGGAGGGAGAGAGGCCTGCCCTTTGCCTCTGACATCACTGCCTCTGCTCTTCTCTTTTTGCTCTTGCTGTTTTGCTGTTTTCACTGCCATGAACTGCTACCCTCTGCCATGTGCCACTGTGCCTTAGGGCCAGCCGAGTACAGACTGAAACCTCCACAAACTGTGAGCTAAATGAACCTTTCCTTCTTTAATTTTGGGTGTGAGGTATTCTGTCCCAGCAACAAGATAAAAGTAATTAAGACACCCACCAAAGTCCGTATATACTTAAACCTGAACATACGTGCTGTGATGGCATCCTTCCTTACAACCCCTCTTGGCCAGCAGGAGCTTTTGTTTTTCCTAATAAACTATATCGGGTTCATTCCCCAGCACTGTGTCTACTGACCTCATTCTCTTCCATCTTTAGGACAAGAGTGAAGAGCGGGGAGAAAGTTTGCAACAAGCTGGGAGGATCCCATCATTCCACTGCCTCACTGCAGTTACTAGTCTCCCTCAGGCCCACTTCTGCAGTCTCACACATCAGACTCTGCTGACCCGTGTCCTCATCCACACAGCTGTTTCATTCTGAATTTGTAGTTGTCAATCCTTTGTTAGCCCCTTTCATCATTTGCCCACTCCTTTATCCCTAGGTGACAAGTGCTTCACTGGCCTCATCTTCCTTTTTCATATGTGCAGCTCATTTTTTGTTGCTACTCTCAAAATGCTCAAAATCAATCTATAGTCTAAAAGTGATGCTACCTGTGTGCTATGCCCTCACTGTCAGGAGTGGACCTTGTCCTGTGGCTCATCATTACCCATCGAATTCCCTCCATACACCTCACTGCTGCTGCTGCTGAAGACACAGATGGAGATGGGAACAGTGGAAGCCTCACAGCCTCTCTGACCCTGGTGGCCTGCAAAGCACCCTTCCCCATCCCTCACAACGCTCCTCCCGTGCCCATTTCCTTCACTCCTGGTGGCTGACTGCCCTTCTCATGCAGGGAAAAACCAGACATTATACAGGACCGCAGCTTTCTTTTCTTTTGGTAGCACTAGGGATTAAATCCACAGAGCATTAAGCTATATCTGTGGATATAGCTTTTTTAATTTTTAATTATTTTATTTTTATTTTGAGGCAGACTAGAAGTTACCCATGTGGGATTCCAACTTGCCCTCATCCTGCCTCAGCCTTTTGAGTAGCTGGGATTACAGATCTGTACCACCATCTCCAGGCCAGTGTCTCAATCGTGCTTGTCGTCACAAAAGTCCTTCCCAGAGGTGTTTGGGGTTTCACATCTTTGAATGCTGGGGGCACCTTTCTTTCCCCTTGAGCAAATAAATTCAAGTCCTTCCCAACTCCTTCCATTAATCCCAACCATGTCCTTGAGATACTGCACATTACCTCATTCCCAAATTAACACATATCACTCCCTGGTACTGCAAAAAACCATCTAAGAGCCAAGTTAACACACAATCCCTTGTTTGGGCCTGGCACTGGAGGAGTCTGAATACTTATTTATATTTAAAATTTTAAATATTTAAATATTTGGGAGATCACTACAAGGAGAACACAGATTTATTCTATGGGCACCCAAATTTTCACATGGTACTTCTTATGGTCAAGGCCTTCCCCATTTTCACCTTAGAAAACTCCTAATCTGTTCTCCTTCCCTGTAGTTTTGCCTTGCGAGAATATCACACAAAGGGAAGCATAACCTTTTGAGACTAGCTTCTTCCTCTCAGCTTAATGCCTTTGAAAACAGTGTTTTTCCCCCCTCTGAGGTGGTACAGGCTGCCTCAGGCTGCCTCAAGGGTGGGTCTGGAATGGCAGGTGAAGCTGGAGATAGAACTTGAGTCCTCTGCACCTCACTGGGTTTACCCAAGCAGGCACATAAGCAACTGAGCTACCCCGCAAACCCCCTCAGCTTAATACCTTTGAGATTTATCCATGTTGTGCTCATTTAGAGTTTGATTGTCCTTATTGCTGAGTACAAATCCATTTCATAGCTATTCCACATTTTACACCTTCACCCGTGGGAGGACATGTCACTCCCCTTTCATCTGTACTTCTTGGAAAAATTGTCTCAGGCTGATTCTACATCCTTACTTCATGCTCAGTGCTCTACTCTAGCAACTGCCTCCATTTCTCCATTTAACTGAATCTGGCCAGGCCTGTATCTTTTCTCTGATTTTATTTTCCCTAGACTCACCATTTTTTGACATTTGGTATGAGCTGTTTCTTAAAAAATTGTCTTTTTCAGCCGGGTGTGGTGGCGCATGCCTGTAATCCCAGCACTTGGGAGGCTGAGGCAGGAGGATCAGTGCAAGTTTGAGACCAGTCTGGGCTACAAAAGGGAGCTCAAGGCCAGCCTGAACTGCATAGCGAGACCCTGTCTCAAAAAGACAAAAAAAAAAAAAAGAAAGCTCAGTGTGATGGCACGCTTATAATCCCAGCACTTGGGAGGCTGAGGCAGGAGGATCAGTGCAACTTTGAGGCCAGCCTGGGCTACAAAAGGGAGCTCAAGGCCAGCCTGAACTGCATAGCGAGACTCTGTCTCAAAAAAGACAAAAAAAAATGTATTTTTCTTCACCCAACTAGAATTTCAGCTCTATGAGAACACAGAAATTTTTGTCTATTCGGTCATCACTGTATCCTTAGCACCCTTAGTCAATGTCCAATACATTTTTTTTTGTATCTTAGGGAAGGGTCTCTATAGCAGTGGTTTTCAACCTTTCTAATGCCGTGACCCCACAGTACAGTTCCTCATGTTGCGGTGACTCCAAACCAAAAAATAATTTTGGTGGCTACTTCAAAACTGTCATTTTGCTACAGTTATGATTTCCAATGGCTTTGGTTGACCCCTGTGTTTTAGTCGTTCAACCTCCGCCAGGGTCAAGACCCACAGGTTGAGAACCGCTGGTCTACAGGGTGTTCAAGAACTCAGTACTAGATTGGACTCATGGTGATTCGCCTGTTTACAGCCTGCCAGGAGCTGGGATTACAGGCTCATGCCACCACGTCCAGTCTCAATTACAGGCACAGTGTGCCCCAACATAGTTTTGAATAAACACAATATGTCAAATATAGTGACCTCCTAATCTATCAAATGGATACTTTTGGCCCGTTTTCTTACTGCATTTTTTGGGCAATACTAGGCACTGATAACCAGCAACTCTTCTTCCTGAATTTCTATCTCCATTTGCAAATTCTACCATAGCTGTGGCTTTAAGCACTATCTACAGGAAAATGGCTTCTATATCTCTTTACTCTTGGAGCTCCAAAACCAACCACTCAACTGCCTACCGGACTACTACCTCCACCTGGATCATACATAGAAATAGTTGATGCCCCTAGAACCTGTCATTGACTTTCGCCTTTTGTCGTCAAATATATTTTCTTTCTTCTTTTTCTAACTTTGTGGTACTTGGGTGGAATCCAGGACACCACACATACTAAGAAATGATGTACCATTGAGCTACACATTCAGCTCCTTTTTATTTCTACTCACAGCAAATAGCTCCACCATTCAACCAGATGCCCCAAGCTAGAAGCCTGACATCCCATAATTCACCATCCTTACTATTCTAACCAATGAATTAGCAATTCCTACCCATTTTACATTCTTTTTTTAAATCTAAGTATGTTTTCTGCTGTTCTTTTATTATTTTTTAAATATACTTTATTTATTTATCTTTTTACTATTTTGTTTTTTGGTACCGGGAATCGAACTCTGGGCCTTGCGGTTGCTAGGCAGGTGCTGGGCCACTGAGCTACATTCCTGGCCCTACTTTATTTATTTATGTTATGGCCAGCTCAGGCTGCCCTGGGAATGGGGCTGGCACAGCATGTGGTGCCAGGGATCAAACCACAGTCCCTGTGATTGCCTAAGCAGGTGCTTTAGACTGCTGAGCTATCTTGCCAGCCCTTACATTCTAAATACAGTATTTCTCAGATCCATGTTCTTCTCTATATCCTCACTGGTGTCTCCTTAATGCATGATTCTATCATCTCATGCATGTATCACTACAGTTGTCTCTTATCACCCTCCTGGGTCTATTCTTGTCCTTTCCGATTCATCCTTCACACTGCAACCAGAATGTTATAGAATGTTATGTCATCGATTGAGTTTGTCTACTGTCTCCTTCACTGACTTTCTCTTCAGGTCCGTATGCTCGCCACTTCATACAAAAACAGTAGGCCCTCTTTTCTCTTATGGTCGTGGTGGTTGAATCCAGGGTCTTTGAACTGTGCTATATACCCCAGGCCTTCTAAAATTCTCAGACAGAGCTGGGAGTGGTGGCGCATGCTTGTAGTCCCAGCACTTGGGAGGCTGAGGCAGGAGGATCAGTGCAAGTTTGAGACCAGCCTGGGCCACAAAAGTGAGCTCAAGGCCAGCCTGAACTGCACAGTGAGACCCTGTCTCAAAAATACAAAAATAAGTAAAATAAAATTCTTAGACAGGGTCTCTTAAGTCATTAACTTGTTCAGACTGGGTTGTACTTGTGATACTGCTTCAGCCTTCCAGAGTGCTAGCTCCAAGGACACGGGGATGTTGTCTCATGCTGCCACAAATCACCATCTCACTGCGTCTATGAACCTTTGATAGTAAGGAAGTGAGGGGACAGGGAATACGATGAAACAATATCCCTCCCTCCTGTGGAAAGGAAATTGAACCATGCCCTCCTGTACCAGTATCTGCATACTCTATCCCTTCACCTATGTCAAGTGGAGAAATCCTTCAAGCTGGACTTCTGTGTCTCTTACGCCTTTTTTGTGCGTGGTACTAGGAATTGAACCTAGGGTCTTTCCACTGAACTATATCCCTGTCCCTTTTTATTTCTAAATTTTGAAACAAGTTCTTTTTTTTTTCTTTTTTCTTTTTTGAGACAGGGTCTCACTATGCAGTTCAGGCTGGCCTTGAGCTCACTTTTGTAGCCCAGGATGGTCTCGAACTCGCACCGATCCTCCTGCCTCAGCCTCCCAAGTGCTGGGATTACAGGCGTTGAAACAAGTTCTTGCTACCTGTAATGGTTTCTTCCTAGCCACCTCCACCCGCCAGAGCCTCATGCACTCCTAGGTGGAGCTTTTCAAGCTCAGTGCATCGTGAAGGCATGACGGTTATCAGTTGACTCCCGCACTGATGGCTAATAGCTAAGCATGGTGCTGGGAGGCACAGTCTGGTCAGAGGAGGGGGGTCAGTAGGGGTGTAGCCTAAGATGGCTTATTTTCCTTCTTGGCTCCACCCTTGACCGTATCTGTCTTGTGGATACCAGGTCATGAGCAGCTCACCTCTGTCATGTCCCTCTGCCACGCCATCCCAACTTGTAGCCAGCTGACTACAGACTGGAACATGAGCCAAAATAAACCTTTCCTTCGTGAAGTTGTGGATGTTGGGTACTGCATCTCAGTGACAAGAAAATGACTAAGATGCTAGGTATCTTAAGTTGCCTAGGCTGGGCTCACACTTGCCATCCTTCTGCCTCAGCCTCACGCAGTGCCGGCCCAGTTTGTGATTCTTTCTTATTCTTTTGTGAGGCCTAGATCTTTAAGGTCTTGATTATTCTAGGTCCTGAGAATTAAGAATCTCCAAATCAAAAACTCAGATTTGAAAGGGACCCTAAACTCTCCCAGTCTAGTTACTTTGTCATACAGATGAAAACCCATGACCTTTAGAAGAAGCACCTAGCTAGGGTGCAGCATAAGCAAGACCAGAATCTGGATATTTTACCTCCTAAACTGCTGCAATCTGCACTCAGGATCCTTTCCCCCAGTAACTCCCTGACCTTAGCTTGCAGACTCCAAGGCTTAAACTGTTGCAGGCACCTGAGTTAAGATAGAAATGTTATACGCAGTCAGACAGGGCCATGCCCTTGAAGGGACAATATGGAAGACAAGATGACTAAGGTAACTTTGGGAGAACCAGATCCCTGCTGTGGGCCGGGTCTCAAGACAAAAGAGTAAAGAAATGCAGCCGCAGACCTCCCTAAAGGTAAGCATCCAGGATTAATATCTTAAATGAGTCTCTCACCTTAAGGATGCCTGCAAGTCATTAACACATCCCCCTACAGGAAAAGCCCTGATTCTGTATTCATGCCCACTTGCTACAAGACTGGCTTCCCCATTTGGTCCTGGATTTAACCAACTTCACCTAAGCGACTGTGCTTGTAATCTCACTGCTTGACCATAGTTTTGTCCACCTGATGTCCACCTCAGTGAGTTCCCAAGTTCTCTACCTTAGACCCATCTCATCATAAGATTTTAATTTATAAAAGTCCCTGGAAGAAAGTGCTTTAGGGGCAACCCACTCGCGTTCCCCTTCTGTCCTTCTCTAGGACAGCAGCTTTCTTTTCCCCAATATACTCTGCTCTTAACCTCCACTGTTTCTAAAATTCATTCTTCAGTCTTAGAGAATGTGAACTCAGCCCAGGTATCTTTGAGGTTGGGAGTTTCATTCCTCTATGTCAGCACTAGACCTGTGCTGCACCCAACAACTAGAGGACACGTGCCCTTGCAGGCCAGCCCACCTCACTTCATGTTGCTGCACAGCCCAGGCAGGGATCGTGAGCACCTTGCCTAAGTCAGGCCTTAGCATCTCTTGTAACCCCTTGCATTAATAAGATACTTAATAAGCCAGACAGTAATATATCACTAATTTCAACTAGTGAGTGTGTGTAGGAGGGAGTCAAGTGAAATTAGTAAAGTCTGATTTTCTTTCATTATATATGGCTGGAGCTAGACTGACAATCTAGTATAGAAACTTTCAAGGCCTACTTTCAGGCATAACTAAGTGGCTGTTATGGTTTATGTCTAGTTGTCACCCCAAAGCCTCATGTAGTCATTGGGCTGAGACTTGATCCATGATCCCTGGGATTATGGGTTTTAGTACTGATGGAATTATGGGTCGAAGTACTTCTGGGACTATGGGTGTAGCCTAAGGCGGGGGGGGGGCTAAGGTGGAGAGTCTGAATGTAATATAAAGAGATACAGAGAGACAGACTAGAGCTGTTGCTGCTGCTCTGCTGCCCTGATTCATTGGCTGTCTCTGCTACCATTTTGCTGCTGTTCTGCCACCATGAACTGGATGCTCTCTGCCCTGCTCCATTCAGCCTTGGGCCAGCCGAATATGGACTGAAACCTCCACAAACTGTTAGCTAAATAAACCTTTCCTTCCTTCATTTTGAAAGTCGGGTATTTTGTCCCAGCAATGAGCAAAAAAGTAACTAAGACAGTGGCTCACAGAAACCTCCACAGGGCAGCAACATTTTCTCTGCACATGAGCTTTAGCGTCTCACAAACCTGAATTTGAATTCCTTTCTTTTCCCCTTGCCACTTATTTGATCCTAAATAAGCTCTTTACCTTCTCTGGGCTTCCATCTCCTTAATTCAGAAATGGAGATAATCATACCTATGTCTTACAGTTGCTGTGTAAATTAAATGCTATAATGGTGACTAACAGGAACACTGTAAGTGCGTGAAGGGCTGGGATGTGGCTCAGGGTACAGCACTTGTCTAGGATGTGTTAGACTCTGAGTTCCACCCCAAGCACTGCAAAAAAAATGAAAGCAAAAGTGCTCATTGATGCTGTTCATTAGTGTTGTAAACATACATACATATATATATATATATATATATATATATATATATATATTTTTTTTTTTTTTTTTTTTTTTTTTTTGGTAGAACTGGAGATTGAACTCAGGCCCTTGCACCTGCCAGGCAAGCACGTATTCTACCGAGTTATCTCCCCAGCCCTATAAATGGATTTTTTTGTGTGTTTTTGAGACAGGGTGTCTCTATGCAGTTCAGGCTGGCCTTGATCGCACTTTTGTAGCCCAGGCTGGTCTCAAACTTGCACTGATCCTCCTACCTCAGCTTCCCAAGTGCTGGGATTATAGGCATGTGCCACCACGCCAGGCCAGATATTTTAGTAAGCGTTCAAAGTAGCTTTTTTTGGTAAATTCAAATATTCCCACAGTCAAGGGGCTGGGGAGATACCTCCAAAGTGTAAGATCGTGAGTTCGAACCCCGGTCCCACCAAAAAAAAAAAAAAAAAATCTCACAGTCATGCTGTTTATGATTAACTTGCTTGAGTTATGGGTTATGGGAATTTTAAGTTATAAATGTGGAAATTAATGAGGTTTCATGTTTCTTTATAGTTTATTAATGACTCACATCTTTCCTTATTGATCTAGCCTGAAGGATCAAGAGAATATTCTCGGGTAATTTTAAAAGAGCAAATCCTCTGATTAATCAGCTTATATTTTAATGGCTTCCATCTGATTTGAGTGAAATCTAAATTTCTTACCGGAGCCTAGAAGCTACAGTAGATATGTGTAGGTAAATGGATAGCAATTGGTTCCTTAGAGAAACTAAAACTCTGACTTGAGGTATTTTACAATTTCAGCAAAATACTTTCTTATGGTACCAGAGATCAAACTAATGACCTTGCAGTTGCCATGCAGGTACTTAAACCACTGAGCTATGTACCTGGCTCTCAGTGACATAAATTCTCCCTCCAGAGCTGATTTCAGGCTAACAAATGTGAGGCCTAGCAGCTCCCTGCTTTCCTGAAATTTGACAATCAGGTCATTGACAGCACAGGCACCTCAGGGCTCAGAGTCCTTCAGCCTGCTGACCACACTGTGAGTTCTGAGGAAGGCGTGTACTGCCTGCAATTGTGCACTAGCTCTGTGGCCTTCTGAAAACACTTCTACCTGTCTGAACCCCTATTTCCTCATCTATAGAAGGGGATAATATTAATACCAATGTTACGGGGCTGTTTTCCATATTAGATGATTTAAAATAGAGTGCTTAAAACTGCATCTGGTGAACAGTGAACACTAAATAAATAACCACTACTATGATGTCATTATGGCTATTCTACACTTGGAAAAGAGAGGAGTGTGCTAAAGACCAAACCAACCAGTTAGACAGGAATGACAGACTGCATTCGTGCAAATTATTGTACTAGCAAAGAGAAACAGAATGTGTCAGACTATCAGTCACCAGCACCTGAACTTAAATCCTCCCTCTATACAAAGCCAGGCAACTAGCCAAGCTATAAACTGTAGCTGTCTGGTTCAGATCCACAGCTCTTCGGGTAGTATAGCTTGTGTCTAGATATCGCCTCAAAGCTCATGCAGTCAGATGTAGGGCTTTTTCAAAGGTGACTAAATCTAGACAGTGCAATACTGGGATTAAGTATGTGTGATTACTAAATCAGTCCACTGATTTAGTTTGGCACAGATGGAATGTAAAAGGGGCAGAGAAAAGCTGCTAGGATCCCTTGCTTGCTTGGCTGCCTTCTGCCTGCCATGAACTATCTCTCCTTTTAGAGGTCTGTCAAGACACCCTGCCTTGCTTGGAGTCAGCCAACTATGAACTGAAATCTCTGCAAACTGTGAGCTAAATATACCTTGCTGCCTTCAACTGTAGATGTCTAGTGTTTTGTCTCACCAAAGAAAAAAGTAACTAAGGGAGATTGCTCAGCACCTGCTTAGGCAAGCATAGGGCCAGGGTTCAATCCCTGGTACATGTTGTGCTGGCTCCACCCCTGGGGCACGCTGAGCTGGTGACCAAGTCCACGTATGATGGCACACACTTGTAATCCCAGCACTGGAGAAGCTCAAAACAGGACTATCACTACAAGTATGAGTCCAACTTTTATAGTGAGACCCTGCACAAACTACAAAAAAAAAAGTAACTAGGACTAGGGGAGCAGATTGGATTCTGAGGAATGACACTACCTAAGGAAACCAGGGAGCCAGGCTCTGCTATTACCTGTGTGATCTTGGCCAAGTAATATACCTCTTTGGGCCTTTAGTCTCTTCACATATCAGTTGAGGAGAGTGAAGGAAAATGACCTTGGATACCCATTCCAGTTAGCACAGTCCTTGCTGCTGGCTTGATGCTGTGCTCCTTCCTGCCCTTAGGACTTCACACATGCCATTTCCTCTACCTCAATAAGCCTTCCTCACTGATCAGAATAAACAGCACTTCCTCAGGAAGTCCCGGTTCCTCAGACTAGGTCAGGAGCCTGTTGACCACTTGAGTCACTCTTGTGCTTTTTCATGGCACACAGCATGGTTTTTAATGAATTATTTCTTTCAGGTGTTCTCCCCCTACGCCTGCTACAGCCCCACCTCCTTGACTATAAATACCATTGTAATTAAAAGGTTAGGTAGAATCTTTAAAAATTATATATTTTTTTTAAAAAGATAACCTATTTCTCAAGTTCCCCATGATCAAAATAGAAACTGCAGCCCCCAGCTCTGGCACTAAGGAGGACTCAGTATTCTCTAGGCCATCTGGAAGGCCCAGGCCTGCATAAGTCCACACATGCCTGTCCATATCCTGGAGTACCTCAGTGTGCTTGAGGCAGGGACAGTAGCTGGCCTACCAATTTGGCCAAAATGGTGAATAAACTCATTTCCCCCTTTCTTTTCTGCAGGGTTTCACTACACAGCTCACATTCATAGTGATCCTATTTTCAGCCTCCCTATCCCATTTTTATGGGCTTTTCTATACTCTTGATGGTGGGTATGCAGACCAATCCAGGCAGCCAGCAAACCCTCCCACACCATCATGAGGGTAGTGACTTTTTGTCTGTGACTATGGTTTTACTCTCCAAGCCTACCAACATGCCAGGTACACAGCAGATGCTTAATATACATGGAAGGAAAGAAGGAATACACTTACATTAGAAGAAAATGAAGAATAAATACTTTAGAGAAAAGCAGTAGGAAGTTTCTCATATAAACTTCACAGAGGCCTTTCAACAGTGGCGTTGTTTTAGTTATTCATTCTTTCTATAGGTACTGAAATAATTCAACAATATTTATAAAGAGGTAAAATATACACACCCTTTGACCAAAGCAACCCAATTTTCAGGAAATCACACTATAGATATATCTGCACATGTGTTATATGGTGTATGTTGTCAGAGTGTTATAACCCCACTAGCTAAACTTTGGATATAATCTCAATGTCCATCAGTAAGGGACAAGTTAAAGAAATAAGCCATACTGCCCTCGGAATATATAGTTCAGTGGTGAACATTATATGCAAGGCCCTGGATTCCATTCTCAGCATCACAACAAAACAACAGAACTTCAAACACTTGTCTTGAAATAAGACATCACACTATGGAATACTATGTTACACTTTGAAAGACAGAATACTGTGTCACAACTTACAAATATATGGCAGCTCCATCTGGACTGATATGGTACCATCTCTACCACATTTTTAGGTAACAAAATCAGGGTACAGAAGAGTACTTGTAATTCAGGAAGAACATAAGTGTGCATGTTATGTAGGTTTTTTATAGACCATGTTTGGCAGAATACAGGCAAGAAACTGGTAAGAAGGTGTTCTCTCACAATGGCTAAGGGACAAAGGGTGGAGAGACTTAGTTTTCAGTGTGGTGTACTTGTGATGCATTTTTATTTTTCTTTTCATGTATTTAGTACAGTGTCTATAGGGTCTCACTAGGCAGACTGGACTTGTAGTAATTCTGTTCTCTGCCTCCCAAGTGCTGGGATTACAGGTGGCCGTCACTGCACCCAGTCTCAATCTCTGCAGGCCCCCGGGGGTGGCATGGCATGCTAGGGATCAAACCCTGGCTGCTGCAATCTGCCTAAGTAGGAGCTTTAGTCCACTGAACTCTCTGGATTTTTTTTTTAATCATATGTATTCATTACCTACTCCACAGAGAATACTTAAGCATAAGGGACAAAGCTGGCTGTGGTGGAGCGCACCTGTAGTCCCAGCTACCTGGGAGGTGGAGATAGAAAGATTTCTTCCATTCAGGAGTTCAAGGCCAGGATGGGCAGCTAAGTGAATGAAGTGGAGTGGCGGGGCAGAGGGAGAGGACAGCGGGGAAAATAGGGCAGAAAGAGACAGGCAGAGACAAGTGAGAAAGAAAAGAGTAAGTAAAGATAGTCTGCCAGCTTGAGCTAAGACCTTTTCAATTTGTCATTTAGAAGCAACCTTCATCTTTTGTAAACACAATACATTCATTCTGAAGACCAAGCTGCCCAGTTCCTAAGCCACTTGAAAGGCAGGCTTGGTAGTAGGTTCAAATCTTTTGGGAATTGCTTGCTAATCAAGTGTGTTATGTGGGAAACTCCACTCATACTGGAGTAAAAGGGCCTTTCTGTCCTGTGAGCCCCATGACTCACGATTTTCTTAGCATGGCCAGGACCCCAATAGCTGTCTGCCCACAAGCAGGAAGCCATCTTCTGCAGTAGGATGCTCCTGTGGTATGTACAGTCAGCTGCCCCCAACACATGTGCCTCCTGTCCCTGAGCACCGCTA
>PVJA010035453.1:0-21844 GCA_004027025.1 Myocastor coypus | reverse complement strand
TTTTTTTTTTTTTTTGGCTTTTTGAGACAGGGTCTCACTGTGCAGTTCAGGCTGGCTTTGAGCTCACTTTTGTAGCCCAGGCTGGTCTCGAACTCGCAGCGATCCTCCTGCCTCAGCCTCCCAAGTGCTGGGATTACAGGCGTGAGCCACCACGCCCGGCTTGGGTGTGGTTTTAATTGGGTTGATATTATTTGGAGTTCTATATGCTTCAGTTACCTGAATATCAGGTTGTTTTCCCATATTTGAGAATATTTCTGCTCTTATTTCTTCCCATATACTTTTCGTATTGTTTGTATTGACTCCTTCTTTCTCAATGATACCTATTAGTCTTATATTGTTTATCTTTGCATCATCTTGAAACTTTTTCAATTATTTCCTTGATCCCAGTTGTTTTTAAGAAATCTTTCCTTAACTTTTCAATACTGCAACAGTGTCCTCAAGGTCTGAAGATCTCTTTTCACTTTCTTTCAGACCGTTTTGCCAACTTTTAATTGAGTTTTTAATCTCTTGAATATGTAGTTTAATCTGCTTCCTGCATTGTATTTCTTATTCTATGTTGCTTATTTAATGTTTCCATCATTTTTCTATTCTCTTGTATTTTTAGCAGTGTTTTCTTTAGAAATATTTAGCAATTCTTTCATTAATGTTATTTTGGTGTGGGGGAGATTATTTCTGACCTGATTTTTTCTGTAGTTTTCTGCAGTTGTTTCTTTACTTCAGATGCTATTATTTCAGAGGTTTCCGGTATGTGACTTATAATTTCTTCAATGCTAGTGTCTCCTGCATTTGTTCTTGAGCTTGGGGCCTGAGAATGCTTTTTGCTCCTTCTCTTTGTCATTTTATATTTCAGAGAGATCTTTTTATTTTGATTTCTCTGATTTTTTTGTGAATGTTTAATAATAGTTAGCTATATCATTGTGATAATAGCTATATCACTCCTCCTCTGGATAGTGCCTGTTCTGTATTTCTCTGTGTCAAAGATTCTTGTTTTGTGTGTGTACCAAGGTTTTGCCCTCTCTATTGATTGAGAGTGAGATATTGTTTTCTGTTTGATTGTGTCCTCTGACCTTTGGTGTAGAACTATTGTGCAGTTATTATCCAAGCACCTTTTGATATCATTGCCCAAGTGAGATCATGTGGTTAAGACAGATACAATTTTCTATTTACAGTACTATACTTAACAACACTAATAATGGGTAGTGAGATTTAGCAATTAACCAACTTTTGTAACTAATGGTTTTGTATTTTAAACCATAAGAACAAACATTATGACTATATAGCTAAGCAGATATTAAATTGAGAATTTTGTTTAAATTAATTTCTGTAAGTTCCATCTTGTCACCTCCTCTTGATGTACCTGGAGTCTTCCAGGCAGACTAGTTCACCCCAATTATCTGTTGCCTTCTCTTTCTTTCTTTCTTTCTTTCTTTCTCTTCCTTACTTCCTTTCTCCCTCTCATCCTTTCTTTTTTTCTTTCTTCTCTCTTCTCTCTCTCATTCTCTCTCTCTGTTTTTCTCCTCTCTCTCTTCTTCTCTTTGTCTCTTTCGAGAGGATACTCTTATAAATCTGGGTCTAGCAGTATGCTTCAGCTCACGAGGTCTGAATCTAATAAGTTCAAACTCATCCAGGTGGGCATGGCATGGGTCTGGCTGCTGTGGTCCCATTTCTACCTGCTATGGCCCACGGAAGTGAATCTGCTGTGCCCCAATGGCAAGATGTTCTGTTCCTGGTTTAGTTCACTGACCTCTATGCATGGAGTTCCACCACAGGGTCCAACATGGGACTGTCCCCTGAAGCTTCCAGCCCTGCTAGGCCTTTATTTCCTAAAATAACATTGAAGACTACAAGTTTTATTTTTTCAAGGTAGAAACACCTACATTTTAAAATGTTGTATTTTTATTTTCTGCCTATTGTTAAACACTCATTATAGATTTTTTTGTCAGTGTTCATTATTGAATTATGGTATATACACACTTACATGTATTTATAAATACATACATATAAAATACATTATATATTATTTGTATATATATATATATATATATATATATATATATATATATATACATATTTCTTGGATACAAGTTGCACTTATCCTCAGACACACAGATGCAATAGAAACGGATAATTTTCTGCAAATGTTGTAACTTCTTTCAAAGCTAGTTTCAGTGCAATATCTAGAGTGCAAGCCTTCAGTTTGATACAAGCATTTACCAGGAATCAAGTTATGGGTGAATTCTCTGGTAACAAAAGAATTTTAAAAGAAAACTGTCAGCCAAGAATTTATCACATACATTTTAACAATATTGTTTTGCTTTTAAGAGCTAGGTTTCTCCATTCAGGATTAAGCAAAAGAGATCATTTTCTTGCAAGAATTTTATTCAGCATACCCAGTTGTTTGGAACAGCTCTGCAGCTGACCTGTCTCTAATGGAAGTTAATTACCTTGCGTAGACCTCTTGGAGTTGAGCATCTCCTCTGAGACCTCGTGGCCAAGGACACCTATTGTCTCTTGATAACAAGGAGAATGCATACTACAGTGATGGTTTGGTTTATGTGTTTAATTTTCTTTAATAACAACTTCAATTTCCTACTTAAATATTAGAACAAGAACTGTTTCATAGAAAAGTGTGCTTCAAAGTATTAATCCACGGACTGACTAGAGGTTTTGTGTAAAATAGTTCTCTATGATAATTTGAGAAGATGTTGAATTTTTTTTAAAAAATGTATTTCTTTACTGTAAGAATTTACTATGAGTGCAACTTTCATTAATATGCATGCAGTACATAATGATTGTATTCAATATAGGGGATCAGTATGTACATACCATATTTCAATCTACTTCATTTTGTTTCCTCTTCTCCACCCTTCAGATTCATTTATTTATTTTATAAGACTCTATGAAGTTAGTTGTCATATATAGAGATTGAAAACCTGATAAATAGGACAAAGAAACATGTAAAATAATTGTACTCAGTCAAGGAACACTATGTTGTAATATTTATTGCAAACCTCCCAAAATATATTTGAATTTATTTGACCAAAAATATTGCTATGATTTACATCCAGTTTTCTTTCCAAAGCCTCATACATTCACAGGTAGACTTTTGGGAGGGAAGTGCTTCATGGTGTGTGATTCTGACTATGCCAGTTAGCCCATGGGTTTATTATTAGGTGGGATGTTGAGATGGGGAGTGAAGTAGTAGGGGTGTCTCCTTTGGTGTAGTCTGGGATGATACATTTTCCTTTTCCTGCCTCGAACCTGCCCTGCTTCCCCCTTGTCATGGCCTCCTATACTACCCTTTCTTTGAACTAGCTGACTCTAGACGGAAATCTCTACAAATAATGAACTAAAATAAACATTTTCACTTTTCCTCCTTCATATTGGGGATGTTGAGTATTTTATCTTAATATATATATATATATATATATATATATGTCTTAGCAATTATATATATAGATAGATAGAGATAAATAGATAGATAGATAGATAGATAGATAGATAGATAGATAGATAGATTCAGTTCATTAGTTTCCCAACACAATGATTAAAATAGGGAGGGAGAAGCATACAAATGTTAATCAGTTACACATGGCTATGAAATGCAGTATATGCAAATATCTCTCAGAACATTTAAGTATAAATAATTGTCACAATCAAAATTATTTACTTACTCCCATCACTGCAAATTAATATTACTATAGAAATTTTTATAATGCCTGGATTGTCCAAAATACAAACTGGATTGATATTCTTCCAGAAGTAAAGGTTACAGATGGATCTACTATGTTGTAACATCTGAAAAATAATGTGTTTAACATAGAAAAATGTTCCGAATGTGGTAGTTGTTTTGGACAAGGAAGACAGTATATATTTTTAGTTGGGAGCTTCTCATGAAAGCTTACAACAGAAGGGCTATACAATTGACAATAGGGACATTTATGAGAGTTAAAAAGGTACTGTTCCTAATCTCACTGTTTTTAAGAATACCCATTACAATGGATGTAAGGTGATATCTTATTGTTTTGTTTTGCATTTCTCTGATTAGTGCTATAAACATATTTTTATATGCCCTTTGGCTATTTTATCTTCTTTTGTAAAATGATTGTTCACATACTTTGCCATAATTTATTTTTAATCTCTTTTATTCCTTATAACATTGTTATCAATTTTGTATGTTTATATATAGCAATGCAAGAAATTATTATTATTATTATTATTATTATTATTATTATTATTATTATTATTTTGGCAGGACTGGGGATTGAACTCAGGTCCTTGAGTTTGGCAGGCAAGCGCTTATTCTACTGAGCTATCTCCCCAGGCTCCAAGCAATTAATTTTAAGGCAACATTTTGAAATATAACAACTATTGTTGAATATCTGCTAGTTTATTCAGTGAAACTCTGTACTTTTTTCCCCACAATAATACCATCCTTGGGCCAGTGAGATTGCTCAATGATCTAGAGCTCCTGCTTAGGCAAGCGTAGGCAACCTTACAGACCATGGTTTGATCCTTGGCATCATACACTGTGCCAGCCTCACCCCCAGGACAGGCTGAGCTTGCCATAAATAAATAAATAAATAAATAAATAAATAGTTTTTTTTTAAAAAAATGATATCATCCTTATACTTTTGCAGAGTTACTAACATGTGACACAAGGTTGCCTAACAGCTACTAGTTGACCTTAACCAGACAGGATGTTTGTCTCAGGACTGAGGTAGCTTGTTCGCTTTAGGCACTGAGGCCTAGTCCTACCTACATGCATTTGATCAATTTCCAAGCTTATGTGGCTCCCAACATACCCTCCTTTTTTATTTTGCCAGAGATGAGTGTTCCATTGCAGTTAGAGAAACTGTATTTGTAGACGTCTTTAAAGGACCTTTTCATGCTTGATGCTATCCAAAGACTGTAGATACTTGAATTCAGCAAAATGACCCAATATAGACCAATAGCACATAATAGTGAGTTATCTGCACATCTGACAATTGTCAAAAGTTATTTTACTATTGAGTTGCTTCAGATCCTTACTTTTTAAATTATAAATCCCTTATCAAAAAGATGGTAGGCAACAAGTATTCAAAACAATACAGAGAAAGGAAAATCCTTATACATACTCAATGAGAATGTTAATGAACAGAGCCACAGGAAAACAGTATGAAGTTTCCTCAGTGTACAAATAGAACTACTATGTGGTTCAGCAAACTTACTATTAGTTGCATATGCAAAGGAAAGGAAAGCAGAATGTCAAATGGGTTACTGCAGTTCCATGTTCATTGCATTGTTATTCATAGAAGACAAGCTATGGAAGCTGCTTAAATGTCCAGCAATGGATGAATGAATTTTTAGAAATACAGCTGTTATACATAAAAGTGCTATTCAGTCTTAAAATAAGGATGTCCCATCATTTGGAACAACATGGATGAACATGGACTATATTACAGTAAGTAAAACAGCCAGAAACAAAAGGCAAATGCTATAGAATCTCACTTATACATGAAATTTTATAAAGGTAAATTTATAAAAACAAAGAATTGAGCAGTGATAGCCAGAGGCTTGTGAGAGAGGAGACTGGAGGAATGGTCGCCTCTAGTAATTACCATTCCATTCGCTGATTCAGTAATTTCAAGTTTTTGAAACTCCTCCCATATGTGAAACCATGCAATATTTCAACTGAGTTTAAGGGTTAAGCTTAGAAAATGAATTATACACAAGGAATGACACTCTACCAGTGTATTATATTCTTGGAGGTTGGGAAAAGAGTATATGAAATATAGTTATATAGGATTGTGAAAACAATGAAACTCTTTGAAATAGAAATTTTCTTAGAGAAAGATTTTAAAAGGAGACTTTACAATAAAATGGAGCTGAGTGTTGAATGTATTTATTTAATTTATTTATTTTTCCTGCAGGGTTTCGTTATGCTAGGGTCAGAGGCATGGTGCTGCACCATGCCTGCACTCCATCTATCACTGGCTCTGCACCGGCGGCAGGGCCAGCATGGCATGTAGTGCCAGGGGTCAAACTATGGTCCCTGTGTTTAGCAAAACAAGTGATTAGTCTGCTAGCTATACCACCAGCCCTTAAGAGTATTAAATTTTCCATAGAATATTTTCATTAAAAATTGTAGATGCAAGATTGATTTAATATTAGTTATTATCTGATATATCGAAATTTTGAAGGTAGCTGCAGGATTCTGAAGAAACTCAGAATATGCCACTGTAATATAGGCAACTGTGGCTTATTAAGTATTTTGAAAAACAGCCATTTAAAAAAGTCACTCTGATTCATTCCTCTTTACCTTAAAAATAGGAGATGAAATTCTCATACGAAAGCTTCCTCCTTACATGTAGAGAAATCAAGCATTAATATAAAGATATAGATCTGAGACCTAGAGAATTGTATCCAAAGAGATCTTACCAAATTCTCATCTTCTGGGCTGGCCAGATAGCTTAGTGGACTAAAACTCCTGCTTAGGCAGACACAGGGGCCAGGGGTTCAATCCCTGTTTCGTCATGTTGGAGCCACCACTGGGGGGGGTGATTCATATTGTTCGTGGTGGCATGTGCCTGTAATCCCAGTGCTTGGGAGACTGAAGAGAGGACATCACTATGAGTCTGATCTATATAGTAACACTCTGTACACTCTGTAGACCCTGTCCTAAATTCATTAAAAAAAAAACATTGTCATCTTTTCTTCTCCTACTACTCTTTTACTTTTCTAAAATTGCATCTTTATTTAGCCCAAAAAGATTTTTTTTTTAGTTCTTTTTTGACCTTCTATTGCTAAATGGAATCTCAAGCAAATACAAAAATTTGTGTCTTCTGTTAATCTCTTTTAATTCTTGGACCAAACTGGAGACCATAGACGGTAGAAGTAGTTTCTTCTCTTCTACAATGCCTGTTATCACCTTTAAGTCTTTGATTTAAGAAAAGAAAAAGTGAGAGGCCGACAGTCCAGATTACATTCGGTGTAACACTGACTTTTTAGATATGGCACTAAGGGCATGTCAGATGAGAAAAATAATTGGAAAGCTCAACTTCGTTAAAATTTCACATACCTTTTCTGTGAAGGTAGTGTGAAGAGAATGCCACAAACAATAGAGAGGAAGAAAATATTTTAAAAGCACACATCTGATAAGTAACTTAAAACAAAAATTCTGGCAAAACTCAGTGAGGAAAGGAAAAACAATGAAAATGGCTTAAATAACTTAATGAACAATGTAATATGTACAAATCAAAAAAAATATGAAAGGATAACCCACTAGGGTCTCCTTTCTGTTCCCCTCTTGGACATAAGCTTTCTACCCCAATAAATATTCTATGAAAAACCTCCGTTTCGTTCCTAAAATTCATTTTTTTTCAGTAATAACTTTTTTAAAAAACATGAAGACATCTTTCATCTATATTTCATTGGGGAAATACAAATTGAAACACCTTTAGGTGCCTGTGAGAAAGGACAGTGTGGCAGGATTAATTAGGCAGCGTTGGATGCTTGTGGGGATTTGGCACAGCAGGAGCTTGACTCGTTTCTCATGGGAATGCACTTTGCACAGTTCCTTTAGGAGGAAGCCTGGCTTTTTCTTTCAAGTCGGTCATACTCTAAGCACCTTCCTTGGTATTTATTTAAAGTATGTGGAAATATATGGGCACACATGATATATAGCCGCTATATTCATGATTGCTGAAACTTGGAAAGAACTAAGAGTTCCTTCAGAAGATGAACAGACTGTGGCACATCTAGGTGACAGGACAGCAATAAGCTCTCAAGCCATGGCACAAATATGAAGGAAAACCACATACATATAATCAGGGTAAAGAAACCATGCTGAATGGGCTACTTGCTATACAGCTTCAAGTTGGCAACATTTTGGCAAAGACAAAGTATAAGGACAATAAAAGGATTAGTAGTTTATGACAGATGTAGGTAAAATGTACATAAGTGGGTAGATCGCAGAAGATTTTTAAGTAAATAAAAATAATGTACATTATAATATAACGATTAGTACATGTCTTACAATTGTTCAAGTCTGTAGAGTGGAATCAGTGTAGTCCCTGTGGGACTCATGGGCTTTGTGTTGCTGTAGGTCCTCAATTGTATTGAATGCACCTCTATGGCACATTGATATTGGAAGAGCTAATAAGTGTCTTGGTGTTTGGCATACATGACAGTTCTCAATACCTATTTCTCAATTTTGTTGTGACTGTAAAACTCTTCTAAAATATAACATATTTATTTTATTTTATTTTATTTATTTATTTTTTTTGTCTTTTTGAGACAGGGTCTCACTATGCAGTTGAGGCTGGTCCTGAGCTCACTTTTGTAGCCCAGGCTGGTCTCGAACTCGCACCGATCCTCCTGCCTCAGCCTCCCGAGTGCTGGGATTACAGGCATGCTCCACCACGCCCGGCTAATATAACATATTTAAATATTACAGTGAGAAAAGTCAAAATAAACTAAATATGCATATTTATTTATCATCTTAATTATTTGACTCATGAGGAAAGAAAGTAGAATTCCTCTGTGAAAGAGAAAAACTGAATGATCTGAATTATATTTACAACATTGCTCAAACCAGCTACTACAATATCTGATAGAAATCTTGCTTATTTATGCCTCTTACACACAGGCTACATTTGCATACTCTCTAATTTCATAGCACCATATTTATCTACAAATTATCTTAGTTTGTTCTGCAATTCCATTATATAGCATTTGAGTTCATGATTTGGGACTTTGCTCTGAGATTTATCAAGAGGCTTCCATGGACTTTGTGTGAGCTATTCAATTTATTGCTCTAATGCAATCTGTGAAAAATACAATAAAGTACAGGGGACGGGTGTGAGAGAGAAAGGCAGATGGCATGAATGATGTCTCATTTTTCTGACAAAGAGCATAACAAGGATGGAAAATGATACACCGTGAATCCACTACAGTGACAAAGATTGTAATGAGAATTGGTATGAACATTCTCATTACACTTCCCAGATTGTAATCTTCTCGTCCTCATAGGCTGTATGCAGCCTCCACTGACTGATGTGTATTCCGCAGAGCACTTCTTCAATTTGCTTTAAAAACGCTTTTGATGTAAGTGGGCTGTTAGAAGAAGTAAGTGATAAAAAATCCAAAATGATGCTGCAACTCTAACTCCAATGACTGGTCAAGAAGAGATATTTTATTTGCTGATGTAATCTTGTGATGCTTGCAATGTCTGTTGTGGATCAGAAGAAGGATAAAACACAAAGAAGCTTCCAAATCTGGCAATAAAATATTTGGGGTTATATTGTAACATTTTATTATTGTAGCATTATGTGAAAGTAGAGACAACTTCAAATTTCTAATGAAATAAATTTTGATAATTATAATTTTAAGTATTGATTTATATAATAACACATGTAATGAACAAATTGACTAATATTTTTCTCACACATAGTAATGACAAATTAAAATATAACAAAATAAATGATCTTTAATAAGAAAACTATTAAGCACATGAAAAGAAATAACTTACATAAGAATAATTAAAAACTGTCACAGAGTAGTGTAGCACAAAACTTGTATTAAAAGAGGTAAACTTTTCCAGCTAAAGTTCTTAATATTTGTATGTTTAATATAGGCAAATTATTTCTGTATCTCACATGGTAAAATAATTTTTGGAAGGTAGTTAATAAAACTCTAGACACCGCATGATATTGCAGATATGAAATTATACTATCCAAATATGAAGACTAATATGTAATTTAGACATTTGCAGACTGATAAGCAATTAGATCTATATATAGATTATATATACATGACTGTTTGATACATCAAAACTTGTGTTTCAAAGCTATGGAACTGAAATAAATTATTCAATAAATTATTTTAATGGAATGCACTACACAATGAAAAGTACAATGAAATATTCATTTGATATTAATTATAATACATTTCAGATGTATGGCCATTTTAAACATTGTATCTACAATAATGAGTGAGCTACAATGAAACACAACAGCAGATTTTTTAAATTTATTTTTTATTTTTTTATGGTAATGTAATGAAGTTGAAAATCCTTCAAATGGCTAAAGTTACTTTGAATTAAATGGAGAAGCATCAGGGAAATGAAAATTCGTGATATCGTGTTTGTCACCCAAGCTATTTGGTAGAAGTGTAAGGAATAATAGGCATGTGGGAGAATAGGTCTGAGAGAAATATCCTAGATAATATGAAAAATGAAATTTCATTGTGTATATTAATATTTTTAAATATGAAGGCAAATCTCAAAAATGTATCTTTCCAGGGGAAAGACAGGTAGCTGTTCCACTATGCCTTACCTGTGGTAGGGAAGAACCTGGTTCTAAGGTGGGCTGACCTCTGCACTGTGGTGTCCTCCTCAGGCCTCGCATGCATCATGCATATGGTCTTTCATAAAGGAACATCACCCATCCTCCTTATCAAGACCCTAGAAGCACAAAGCATTGTATTTGACAAATACTATAAAATATCATCTTACAAGACTTTTTTCTGAAAAAACTGAAATTTACTTATGATTTGTACTAACTCATGTTTGCTACTTTTTATCTCTCCAAAAATTTGGTGCTCCCAGCATGATAGACATTCAGGGGTGGGACCTTCAGAAGAACACTGTGTCATGACGCATCCTCCCTCACGAGTGTACCTGGCCTTTGCCAAGGAGCTTCCTACAGTGTTTGTCGCATCTACCCTTCCCGTTTCTCCATGTGAGAGTAAGGCTTGTTCTCCAGGAAGGAAACCCAAGCTGGTCTTCGATCTGTAAGAAAGCAAATTTCTGTTGTTTATAAATTACTCAGCCTTGGCTCTGTGTTCAGGTGATTTTGGCTTGTCCTAGGGAAGTGGACTCAGGACCATCCTGTTTTCCAGGCCAGCCTGGGCTACCTGAGGAGACCCTGTCTCAAAAGCAAAACAAACAGACAAAAATTACCCAGCTTCAAGTATTTGGTCATAGCAACACAGACTAAGGTATGATACCATACTGCAAGTGCACAAGCCAATAACCAGTGTAGCAAATTCCCTAGCTGCACTTAGGCCTTCAGTTCTGTCACACTTTACCATTCACTACTCTTGGATTTAATTTGAATATCCTACAGCTACAAATCTGAATCATAATCTTTTTTTCTTAAGACTTTGTGCATCTGCCTTACTCAGAGTTGAATTACTTTTAATGATGTTTAACATAGTATATAAGCAGGCACTGCAGTGTGAGAAGGGCGTAGCGGGAGTCGAGCCACTGAAGGAACCTTGAGGGTATGAATTACGCTTATTTTGGTGATGTTCACGTGTTCTGGGAATGCAAGGGAGTGACTGCGTGAGTAGCTGGTGCATTGGTAATTGAATGCACAGTCTGAATCTAGAAATGTTATTCCTTTTTATTGCTGCAAAAAGATCAAAGTCAAGTTTTTGGTGTCCATGAAAGACTTTAAAAAATTCATTTTGTTTTTAAGCTTCACATCATATTAGTTTATCTGCTATAATTACTTTAAAATATATTATTGTTAGGGACATTTCATCAATTGACAGTGAATTGATTCCTTTTCATCAACAGTATTTTAAAGTAGGTACATCTATCAACACTAATTAAGCTTTGGCCTGGAGCAATAGTTCAGGGGTCTAAGAACCTACCTGGCAAGGTCAAAGCCCCAGGTTTGATCCCTGGCACCACATGATATGCTGGCCCCACAACCGCTGGCCATGCAGGCCACTGAAAACAAGCATGGTGTTGCATGCCTGTAATCCCAGTACTGGAGAGGCTGAGACAGGAGGATCACTATAAGTCTATATTGCATAGTGAGATACTGTACCAAATAAACAAATAAATAAAAGATTTTTTAACAAATTGATTAAACTCTGGTAGACATGTCAATCTCTTGATAAAGCAATGCACTAGGAATATTTTTGAAAAATCTAAAAAAGCCAAAGTTTTGCAGCTCAAAATGTTTAAATTAGTTTGAGAGGCAATTTTATGTATCTAATAAAAATTCTAATATTATTTTCTTATTTTCCTAAAATAATAATTTTATATTTATAGACAGAATTATAGCTTAATTCTGTAGCACTGTTAGAGCTCCAAGATACAGATTTCCCCCTGTGCCCCAGTCCTGGCGTCTGTCATGGAAATTTTCAGTGAACTCCCAGGTTTGGTCAAGTTAGTGTGGCTAGATTAGACTGCAGAAACTTAGATGAGGTGAATCAACTTAGAAAATGCTGGTGAGAGGTCAAATCTTTTCAGATATTTGTGAACAGCTGAGTGAAACAGCTTAATTCTGTTTGCTTTTATTTCAAAAGAAGTCACTTTGGAAAAAACTTATTAGTTTCTATTAATTTGTACTGTGTGGTATTTTCAAAGTCCAAAGAAAGCAGAGATGATTTTTTCTCCTTTCAGCAAGCACTGACTCAATACAACACAATTATTGAAGTTACTCAATATAAGGTAAATATACACCATAGATTTTGAAACAAACATTCCTCAGTGAGGCTTGATTCACTATATAGAAGGGAATAGTTTTACTTCCACAACACCCAGAATAAGCCAAATACAGTAAGTCAGTGAGAAATATTTTAATACAGAGCCTCCTCATCAGTTCTACTTAATGCTAGACTTTAGGCTTTTCAGATTCTTAAAGTCCTAGCTGTGGTTTCATTTCTTGTTTTCTTTTAACAGAAGCATTTGGTCCAGTGCTCCTGCGGGATAAGCTGGCGATGGACCGAATGGATGCACAAGTTCCATCCGCACCAGTAGGAAACAAATAGGATAATTGATTTTATTTATTGGCAAAAACAAAGTTGCTGTCCCACTAATGGTAGACAGATAATTCCAAGAAATTCCCTTTACATTTAACCTCCTCACCACAGGCTATCATGCTGACTGCTTACTGGTTAAGGGTAGGAAACAAATGGATAAAATCTTAGGTTTAGGCTTATAGACAGAAGACAAATTCAACTCCAATAACATTTTTACTTGAACATCCCAAATAGTTCATTTTAGAGCTGTGATTAAATGAAGAGGAAATGGTTTGTGGCATTAAGAAAAACCTAAAGGAGCATTTCAAAAGGCCCTCTCTATAGGCAGGTAATGTTATCATCTAAATGTTGCACAGCTAATTAGTATCTGGCTTTATTTTACTGAGAAGAATTCAATATCCCAGAAGAGTCTTTCATAAAATAGCTGACAATAAATGTCCCAAAAGACCTCTGTAACCTGTGAAATAAATACAAACAGCATGTGTTGTCATTCAGGATGGGCAAATGTAATGGTCTATGTCTGATTTTATCATATTAGTTGTGGGCCAAACACACAAATTATGCAACAGCATTTTAAAAATATCTTTCAGAGCCAGACGTGGTGGCTCACGCCTGTAATCCCAGCACTCGGGAGGCTGAGGCAGGAGGATTGGTGCGAGTTCGAGACCAGCCTGGGCTACAAAAGTGAGCGCAGGACCAGCCTCAGCTGCATAGCGAGACCCTGTCTCAAAAAGACAAAAAAAAAAAAAAAGTCTTTCAGAGAAAGTTTCTACTAATATATGTCATGCATATAAGTATATGCTATGTTTATTTAGAAAATTTATTTAAAAATTAGTACTGATGCATCAAAAAGGTTAGTGAAATTGATCCTCTTGCTATATTTGATATATTGATTTTGTATAAACATAAAATCTACAGTATATAAATTTCATAATAAAATCAGAATCTTTTATTTTTTTATTATTTTCTTTCCTTTTACTTCTATGTATTTGATATAGAGTCTCACTATACAACTCGGACTCCTCGTGATCCTCCTGCTTTCAGCCTCCCTATTACTGGGATTATGGGCATGTGCCACCACGCCCAGAGTTGGTGGCCAGCTCAGGTGCTTAGAACACTGAGCTATCTCCATGGCCCTTTGTTCTATTTTATAATGCTGGCATTATTAGCATTATTAGAGATGAACATGTACAGAGTTCTGCTGACAACAGAAAATACTAAAAATTCCTATCTGGCAAGACAGCTGATAATTAATTGTTCATTAGAAAGCATGGTTTCTTGTTCATTTATACCCATAATTAATGAAAGGGCTGATTTTGAATTCTAATTTTTGTGAAATAAAATATATCCACTTACATCAGTGAGGAGTACTGGATTTTGACTATGACTTAATCTAAAAAAACTGATAATTCATGAAAGAGCTGCCAACATAATACAAGCTAAGGTGTTCACTTAAAAAGTTTTTGGTTATTTTTCTATAACAGCATAGAAATCTTCAGGAAAGCTCACTGATCCAAATGATTAGTGGAAAAAATGCTCTAGGTATCAAAGTGCTGTACTTTTCTTCTAAACTCACTCTCAGAGTACATTATGTCAAAAGTGCCCTGCGTTCTTGGGTATCTGAGAATTTAAGGATGAAGCTACTTTGCTAGACTGTCTGAGGCAAATTCTACTGTTTCCTGGCCCTATGAAGTTGGCAAAGTTTTAGGGCATTTTTGTGCTCTCTGTTTTTTCATCTGAAAACGGTGAATGATGTGAGAAACTACATTTTTCTTACAGAAATTTTAAATTTTGTTTTCTTTTTATTTTTAAAAGTAAAAAGTAGTGACATAAAAATACTGGTACTATATTACTCGTCAGCATATATTTTTCTCAGCATCTTTAACAGAATGAAGAGTTCTTTAAAATAGTGTTTACTCTTCTTGTTTCTTGTGACAGTCTTTAACCTACAGTCAATCTTGTATGACATAAATATAGTTATTTCTGGTTTCCTGCAGTTGCCATTCATATGGACTCTCTTTTTCTAGTCCCTTGTTTTTAGTTTATGTATATGTTTAAGTGTAAGGGGAGTTGTTTATAGAACTGGATCTTCTTTTAAAATTCATTCAGTAGCCCTGGTTTTTGACTGAATTTAATGAACCTCCACTTGAAGTGAGTATTGATAGACTGATTTTCCCTTGAATTCCCTACGTCATATTTATGATGCTCAGTTACTTAAAAATAAGAAAAATTGCTCAGTGCTTGAACATCGCACAATGTGGGCTCACACACAGAGATTCTGTAGTTACCCAGAATCCCTTGTGCATGTGGCCATTCTGGGCAATATTTCAGCCACAAACAAGTTCCTTGCTTTCATGAAAGATTTTATTCTACCAACAGATAAGTGCATTAAGAAATACAATTTTAAATACCCAAATATTATTTTCATTCAATTAGGGTATGCTGCACATTATCAGGCCAATTGGTACAAAATATGATTCTATTGAGAAATAAAATTCTTGAAAAGTGGCCAATTTAAATTGCCAATTAAAATGTTATGAATAAAGCTCTTGGACCAAGAGGGCAGATTTCTTAGTATGAGATAGATCCTGTGTCCTGAAAAGTTTCAGAAAGCATTACTTTGCAATAAAATAAATTAGAAGATCATGGCCATTTTGTTTCATATACAAAGAGATGCATATTGTGGTAACAATTTATATTTATTCTAGGTATAAAGGGGAAGCTAAATACTCTAAGCAAGTGTATATCATGTAAATTTTCTATATTAAATCATCACTCTAGTTGCCATGTGAGGATGGATTAAGAGCAAAAGATGACAATGATATTATCCAGGTTTCTTGTTGATGATGATAACTTAGACCTGAGCAGTAGCAGCAGCAGCAGCAGCAGCAACAGCAGCAGCAGCATTGAAATTGTGGCAGAATAAATAAGCTAGAAACTCATTTGAAGACAAAGTAGACAGGGTTTGATATATTGTTTGTAGGGCATAGAAGAAGAGAGGAATCAGGATGCCTTGTAGACAGTGATTGTTCACTAGTTGTATTTTTACTGCATAATGTTAACTTTCAATAGAATGAAATGAAATGCACACATAACAATTTATATTTAACTAAAAGCAAAATATAGACTATACCTATGGACGACAAATTATTGTTACTGGTTCGGGAATGTCCACTTTGAACTTGTATGTTTTTGCTTTAAAATCAAATATCTGCATGAGGACTACCTGGCTTTAGACTTTTGTTTTCCAAAATTGTGTCCTATGTTCATCCTTGAAACTCTGAAGGATTTTTATCGATGCTCAAGATGGTGCCCTGGGAGGAATGTCTGATGGACATTAGGCTCCAGATTAGGAGTGCTTTGAAGAGTAATTAGGACATTTAATTTATTTCTGTAGTTTATAAACACCGTTATGCTCTTTAATATTTGAAAATGGGAAAGGCTGAAAAAGGCAGGCATCGTCTTAAGTGCACATATCCACTCACAGTTCCTTTGTCCCTTGATTGGCACTGAGCGTTCGCAGAATTACAGCTGTTACAGGAGGATCAGGGAAGTGCGCAAAGACTTTTGTCGGGTGCTGAGCACCACTGAGGCCGGTATGATCGCATTGGTGCAAGTCACAAAAGCCATGGCAACTGTGTCTCACTTGGTGACTTTTCACCTTCTTGATCAGGATTTTAATGTAATCTTTTAAGTAGAAGTGCAAATTTTGTTTCATTGACTTGCTTCTTCAGCACCCCTATGCCTTGTTTGTTGCTATAACCAGGCTTTTGTTAAAGAAATGTAATCCATAGTACTATTTCTACTGATATCAGTTGGTCATATGATATTAGCTGATCTTTTCCTGAGCCCTCTTTTTTTCAAAGAATTGCATATATAATGAGGAATTACACATTAAACTTCATTTGGGGGTCACCAGTGCATTATGGAGTCCGATAGACTGCTGTTTACTTTGCGGCGATAATGCCCTCACTCTTTATGCAATACTTTCTTAATATTGTCAAAAGAAATAAAATCAATATGGTACATACAATCCAGAAGAGTATTAGAAATTTGCACTCTCTCAACAAATACTTTGAATTTTCTTTCTCAACAGTATTTCAATAGAACTATAGGAGAAAAGACCCGCTTCTTTATTAACTTTCAATTTCATTTTGTTACAGACGAGTATTGTCAGAAAATTGGCCTAAAGATAGGTAGTTGCAGAGTGAAGAATAAATTGGACTTCTTGATATAAAAACCGGCAAGTCTCGCCTGCAATCCATGGGAACTCACTGAAACTTGAACTTTTAGCAATCGATAACAGGCATGGGAACAAGTTAATGTGGGTACAGGAAAATGGCACACTGGAAAATATTTAAAGTCACTTTTCTCCAACCCGTAGACTCTTACTTGCTCTTCATCCTTTTAAATCACAGTTTAAGTCTGCCTGAGGACATCTCTAGATAGCATAGGAATACAAAGACCCTTCATGTTTTTCTTGGCAGGATATTTGCAGCAAGTAGCCATGTCCAGCACAAAGTACATATTTTCTGTTACATCCCAGTCTGTAATTCTAGACACATAATTTTTTAGGGAATTACCACAATATGAGTAATATTGAATTATCACTTTTATATTGTATTTTTAACTTTCTCATAGTCTCCTGGATGACTGAATTCACTGTGGCCCGATTCACACTGGCCCATCTTGCAATGTACAAGTTGAGCATCAGTTCTTAGGCATTAGAATATTTTATTGATTGTAAGATCATTTGTATACAGTTTAATTTCTAAGTCTCAGATTATCTTTTGCTATTAAGGTAATAAGAATTTTATGCCTACTCTTGTCTAAGTTAAGGGATGAAATAAAGTTTATATAGAAACATAAACATTCTTGGTAAATATGAAATTATCAGTGGGTATCATTAGTTTTACTGTTATCAACAGTAGCTTTTTGAATGGAATTCAGTTTCCTTATTAATTTAATGTTGAAGATTATGGTACTTTTGGCCCTTGCTTTTTGCCAGCTGCCACGGAAGGTTGCCCTCTGCCATATGCTGATCTGCTTTGGAGCCAGCTGAATATGGGCTGAAATTTCCAATAACTGTAAGCTAAATAAACCTTTCCTTCCCTAATTTTGTGTGCCAGTTGTTTGTCCCAAAAACAAGAGAAGAGTAACTAAGACAGAATTTGGTACCACAGAAATGGTGTCCTTGCTGTGGCTGAATCTCACCATGTGGATTGCAAGTGTTTGGAAATGGCTTATGGGAAGCTATCTCTTTCCTATCTGAAAGGTTTGGAGATGTTGCCTGCTTGCCAAGAGCTGGAATAGCTTTGGCTCTTCTGTAGGAGACATTCTGGTCAGAGCTCAAACCAGAAGGCTGATAGAAAGCCAGCCTGTAAAGACCAGAATGGGGAGATTTCTGCTGAGAAGGGCTTCATTGGTTGTTAGACTCCAGATCATTTGTGTTTTGACTTAGCAGAGAAATTGTCTGCATTTTGGTCATGCCCAGAGACTTTGCCTAAGACTGAGTTTAAGCATCATGGACTGATTAATCTTTCAAAAGATATTTCAAAGCAGCCAAATATTGGGGCTGTGGCATGGCTGCTATTGGGGGCTTTTAGCCAGATTTACGTTGAGAATCAAGAGCAAAGAGCCCAGCAGGATGGCTCAAAATGTGAGTTTGGCTAGAAAGGAAGCTCTAATAAAACTGTGGACTGGAAAGATAAAGATGAGAGGATCTACCCTGCTGAGAAGGAACCAGAGAACAGAAAAGATGGCCTGAGGGCATCACAGGAGCTGGCAGGTCTCCACCTTTTGTAGCCTCAGCATTGCAAAGATCAGAGACATTGCCATGAGGGGAAAGCCGCTGAGCCCTTTGTTCAAGAATGGCACCGGCAGTAGCACCAGGTTCCAGAATGGTGGCAGCATGGAAAATTGATCAGGGTCAGAGTGCTCAGCAATGCAGACACTCGACCCCTATAGCCAAGAGAGAAGGAAGCCTGACTATTGCTCCAGCTGGCAGTAGACCTTAGCATCATCCACATGGCAGTGGTTTTAGGTGCATTAAGAATGCAAGAGTTCTGAGATTAAAAAGGCTTCCACCTCGATTTCAGAAGGCCTGAGAGGCCAGGCAGTGTGCCCCTGAGAAGGCAGTATGTGAAGCTGTGAGTGAGAAGCCTATTCAGTGGAAGCCCCAAAAGTTTGGAAAAGCCAAGAACGTGAATCATGCAAAGAGGGAACAAAGCCAGCCTGAGAGAGAAGCTATGGGAGCTACATCCGCCAAGAGTGCCGTAGGGGCATATCCACAGGGAGCTTACAATGTGCCACAGATTGCTTCAGATGTTCCACAAGGACCTATAGGATTTAATGTTGGCTCTTCTGGATTTTGGACTTGTGCTGGTCTCAATGCTTGGTATCCTGCTGGGTGTACCTTTCAGAATGGCAATGTTTGTTTGTGCCTTTGAATGGTGGATGTGTTTAATTTCCATTTGTATAGAGGCTCACAGAGACTTGGGACTTGGACTTTTCAGCATTGCTGAAACTGTCGGGACTGGCAACTCTTAGAGATGGACTAGAATGTCTTTTGCTTAAAGGAATATGCATGAGTCTTTGGGGGTCCAGGAATGGAATGTTATGGTTTGTGTATAGGTGTGCCCCCAAAGCCTCATGCTGTCATGGGGTTGCTCCTGGAATTCATAATTGATTATTGTGGAAATGGATGCTGCACCTTCCCTGGGGCAGGTGATTTGCACTTCAGTGTAAGGTAGGAAGAGAAGCTAGCTGCTTGAGCTGCTGCTAGCTCTCTCCCAGTGCTCTTGCTCTCTTCCTGCTGCCATGAAAGGTTGCCCTCTGCCATGTGTCACCCTGCCTTGGAGAGAGCTGAATATGAACAGAAACCTCCAGTAACTGCGAGCTAAATAAACCTTTTGTTACAAAAAAAAAAAAAAAAAAAAAAAAAAAAGATTATGGGACTTTTAATTGGTCTCCAAATGTATTCTTCATTCTCCCTGGTCGTATTTACCTGTGACCCTCGATTTTAGTCCCCATCGTGCAGCTGGAGATCCAGAAAGGAGAAGTGAAGCACTTTGCTGGCTCGGATGTCTGAGCTCTGCTGGCTGGAGCCTCGGAGATGACCCTGCTGGCCTCACCCTCTCGCTGACACCTGAGGTCTCTGCTTGAGTTCCCCAAAGCGCTTCTGAGAAAGTCACCTGGTGTATTCCGCCAAGCTGCTGTCTGAGAAAAGCTATATTGAGCCTTTGGAGTCAGATTTTGTGGCGGAAACTTTTCCTGACTTACAAGGTTAGCGCCGAGTAGAGCCCTAGGTCAGTGTCCCCGCAAAGGAGCGGCTGAGCAGGGTGCCTAAAACTAATTGGGAGGCTGAATTGTAATGTTTCCTTTCACTCTGAGGATATCAGATTTTGCTAGCTTTTAACACATAAAAGATCAAAACTCTACCAAGTAAGAATAAAATGCTTTGCCGTTATTTTCATTTTCACATATATGGGATGAAGATTTGTAATAAGGCTAGAGTTTTAAAGAAAGATCTGTGGAAAACATTTAAGTAATTTAATTTAATAGAAGGAAATATATAAAAATGTGAAGTAATTAAGAAAATATTTAGATACCAAATTTTGTAGTCCACCATAGTTTCCTATATATATATATATATATATATATATATATATATATATATATACATATTTTTAATAGAATTTTTCCAACCACCAAAAAAAAAAAAGATTTTGTAACTGATGTTTTTATCTTTGAAATCAATTCAAATAAATCTTACTAGTAAGAATGGTTAAATAATTTTAAATAATTATAAATCAGTATGTTAATTTACAAAAAAGGATTAATTTGCTATTTTTGTTATTCATTATGTCATATGGACATAAAATTAGATATTTAATCATTGATTGTATGGACAATGTAATCTTAACATTATTCATTATATGTGAATTAAATTATATCTACCCTGAATGGACATTTTAATATATTTTCCTTATAGAAATTGGGGAAGGAAATATAAAAATATTGTAATAACTCAGAGAAGGTATATTCAACTAGAATATATAGTGACCATTAAGCTTCAAATCAAACAAACTTTTTTAGTTAGTAATTTGTACTTAGATATGGGTTCAGGAGGTTCAAAAATCAATATAATTTCTAATATTAACTTTTACTAGTAGGTAATTTTTTTTTGTATCAACAACTCCCATTTCCTTTAACATTGGCTTTCAACTATTATTAAATTTATTTTTGTAATATTTTAAAACATCATTACAAAGCACTTATAGTTGGTTTCATATGTGCTTTTACATTTTGATATGAATTTGTAGTTCATTTCAAAGTGTTTAAATACCTCAGTGGTAAAGAGTATAGAAATCCTAGTGGGCTAGATCGATAACTTAGTAGAATAAGCCTGGCAAACATAAGGACCTGAGTTCAATCTCTGGTTCCACAAAAACAAAAAGTAAACAGAAGGCCTAGGTTTCTCCTCTTTTAACAGTGCCCAACAATTCTGCAATCCATACTTTCAATTTAAATCAGTCAAAAAACTAAGTGATGTAGGCCCTTCTTTCTCCAAACAACACTGGAGAAGGGAAATAGTACTAAGAGCTCAGTGTTCAAGTTTCAGAAGGATTCTTTACCGATAAGTAGAGTGAGACTTGAAACAATCTGGAATCTTCACAATGAGCTTTCAGTGAACATATTTCTTAATACACGTATTTTTTACAGATCCTTGAAATTTAATCATTTTAAATTTAAATATTCTCTGTATAATAAACAACGTTTAATATCTTTTATCAAGAGATATCCACACAAATAAGAAGTACTCTTGTACAATAATACATGTCAAGCATGGTTATCAGGTACTACAAACCTAGGGACAACAGATATCGCAAAAGGAAAAGAAACTGCTCAAAGAGTAAGAAAGAGCAAATAGGAGGGGCAAAAAGATAAAATAAGGAAAGCATAAAAAGGTATGTCTTATACACAAGACAGCTAAGGGAATTGTACTACTAATTTCTATTAACTCCGTTAGGTAGGTAATGTTTATATTGTGTGATAGTTTTTTATGTCTGTATTGGTAATCTGA